>JACM01018345.1:0-14587 GCA_000787095.1 Periophthalmodon schlosseri
AACTAAACCAGGACTAAACCACATCTATCTGGACTAAACTGGGTTCAAACCAAAGCCAAACCAGAACAAGCATAAACTCAGCATCCATCATGAATTCAGGGCGTCGTCTTTTTACAAACGTCATTTGATGCAAAGTAAAACAATTACTATCATCAAATAAAACATACAGTAGGACATGGGCCATGTGTTTGGACTGAGCAGGTTCCACCCTCAGATCACAGAACATGTAATTTTTCTGGTATGTAGCACTAATGACGCCTGTAGTTAATGGGACTACTTTACATATTGCTCATGGTCCATTAGCAGCTATGGCCTAAAACAGCACTGAAACCAGACTGTGGACTTCCTGTTCAGAACCGCAGATCTGATTCCTCCCTGCGTGCCACGTACGGCATGCCACTCTAAACAAACACACAAAACAGAAATAAATAAACAGAACAGAGCAGTGGGTGTGTTTCAGGGCAGAGGAAACATAACGATTACTCAAACTCAAATCACTCAAATCGAGTTTAATATAGTTTATTTCAATACTTTGATTCTGTTCTCTAAAAAGCAGGTGGACTCTTTGATTTTTGTGTTTTGTTACTGCGCAATTTTGACTGAGTTTGAATAATGGAATATTTATAAGATATAACATCACTGTAGTTTGGTTTTTAAAATGATATGATATGGTTGTTTAAAGCGCGACTGAAGTAAAGTGGGACATTCACGGCCATTATACAGTCACTCTTCCAGCAGTGCGGAGCTGTTTGGGACAAAATCTGTAATTTAGCCTTGACTAGACCAGGACTAGACCAGAACTAAACCAGGACTAAACCAGAAATAGACCTGGACTAAACCAGGATAGGCCAGGACTAGGTCAGGACTAAACCAGAACTAAACCAGAACTGAACTAGGACTAGACCAGGACTAGCTGGAACTAAACCAAGACTAAACCAGGATAGGCCAGGACTAGACCAGTTCTAATCCAGGACTAAACCAGGACTAAACCAGGATTAAACCAGGACTAGCCAGGACTAAATCGGGACTAAATCAGCAGGACTTAGCAGGACTAAATCGGGACTAAATCAGGACTAAATCAGGACTAAACCAGGACTAAATCAGGACTAGCTGGGATTAAATCTGGACTAAACCAGGATTGACCTAGGACTAGACCAGGACTGGACCAGGACTAAACCAGGACTTGACCAAGACTAGACCAGGAATGAACCAGGATGTAACTAGGACTAAACCAGGGTGTTGCCTTTTTTAAAATGCCATTTGATGCTGATTAAAACCATAACTTTTATTGTATGATCTGCAGAAGATAATCACCAGTGATCAATGTGTCATGTATTTGGACTGTGCAGGTTCCACCCAACAGTTCATGAGAAAAGAAGCAGTCATATTGTTTTTCTGGTATGCCATAGTTATGACCCATTACACAGGTACAGCACTTAATGAGGCTATTAAGAAAACAGAAACCGGGCTATTGACTTCCTGTTCAAAACTGATTCCTTTACTCTGCATCACAAAAACAAAATATATATATATATACATATATATATATAAAAATCAAAGAACAAAGTATGTACAAAGTAGTGGGCGTTTTTCCGGGGTAGGAGACATCTGGAATTTTCAAATTAATGGCCGTCTTGATTAAAAAAAAAAACAAAAACCTCAAACTTCCATAAATGACTCAAAATACAGCTCTGAGTAAATGACAGTGAAACTATTATAACATGGTTTCAAGTTGCACAGTATGTTTCCTTTGACACTAGATTGATGATATCCCACAGTGAGCTCAGACTAGTGCATCCTGTTCTTACAGTGTGTGAGCATGAGTGACTGAGTCACTGGTGGCTATAGAGGTCCTTGCCACAGATTGGCAGCCATGTTAGTGTTAGCCAGCCCCTGGGCAGCTGTGGCTACAGAAATAGCTCAGCTCCTGCACAGAGCGATGTATTGAATAAAGGGACGTAAAGCACCTTGGATCTATGAAGTAGGTACTTACTTACCATAGACTGTATATATAAATGGACGTAGCTAACAAGCTAGCCACTGCATCCCAAATAGGAAGTGAGCGCACTTCCGGGTCCATCGACTCTGGCTCCAATTCACTTTACATTAGAAAACTGTCGCACTTCTCTCAGTAACTGCTGCTTTGAGCCTCGTCATTTCAGTCTTAAAATGTTCGTATTAACTCGCTCTACATGATCCTGGTATTTTTATTTTGCTATTGTGTCCGTAACTCAAGATATGAACATTAATAACAGACAAATCAGACGCCTTCTTTCCCCCGAGGTCGCTCCCTCTGGCGTTAACAACAAGTTTGATTGACAACATTACTAAGCGCCCGCGCCCTGCTAAACCAAAGGTGTGGGCAGAAAGGGGCGTTACCTTCAACAGCCTCACTCTGGATTGGCTCTTTGGTTGCTATGATACTCGGGGTCGGAATTCTAAATATGGAACTTGGCTCCAAATTCGCCCCTATAACTGCTCTAGCCTCGATGAGCTTCATTTGACTGAAGCTGAACGCTATGGGTGACGTTACACTCCCATAGGCCACTTGTTTATACAGTCTATTATATTTGCATATACTTATTTCAGATATAAGATAACATAACCTTATTTATTTTTCCAAAGATGTACTAACAGTTTTTTTCGTTTTTTTCCCTCTATTTCTGTTTAACCCTGTGTCTTGTTCCATTCGCAGCTGGGGCACTTCCTGAGTTCTCCTGCGAGCTTCCTCCCAGCAGCCGTGTGCATGTCCTGACAGAACCTCTAATGCAATATCTGACTCCACATTATGTCATTAAGTTTGACAAATCGTTCAAATCAAAGTGATATAAATGAAAAGTGGCTTCGGCTCAGATCTTGAAACACTTAAGACATTACAGGGAACAGCTCTATGGTCTCTATACTGGGAAATAGGGAATGAACTTGTTTGACTTGCAGAAAAAAAAAAAAAAGTTGATAGAGCAGAGAGTTCCAGAAGTAAATTTCTCATTCATTTTTCTCATAGATTCTTAAAAAAAAAAAAAGTTGATAGAGCAGAGAGTTCCAGAAGTAAATTTCTCATTCATTTTTCTCATAGATTCTTAAAAAAAAAAAGAGTTTGCTAGCTTGCTCAGGGCTAACTCATGTGCTAACTAATGACCACAGGACCTATAATTTTATTTAACATCTGTTTCTGAAACGTTATAAACCCCTAAGTTATTAAAGCATTTCGCCAAATCTTGTGTTTTAAATGTGCTTTTTTGGCTTAAAATGACTGTGTTATGGGTATTAGTAGCTAGCAGCACGTAGCTGGTTAGCCTCTGCGATGCCTTTGAACTCTTAATATTTGATAGTCTAATGAGGTTCATCTGGTCTTCCATTTAGTCGACCGCTCACTAGTGCTCTTCCTCAGAGTGTCTTCATACCGGTGGAGGCAGGACGACAGCGCCACCTGCAGTCTGACTTCTTCAGGACAGTATCCCAGGTGTGTGAGAGTAAAAAAGCCCCATTGTCTCGGTTTACAGAGAAACGAGAAGTCAGCACCAAAACCTGTTTAAATCAGCTGACCGGACACGTCACAGCAACATCACGTGACCACTCCGAGGAAGACGCTAGTGAACAGTCCAAACTGGTATGAAAACAAACTAAACCTTGGTCTGAAAAAAGAATCTATTAAAATCTTAATATTTGAATTTTTTGAAAAGTCTATGGGAAAAAGGAATGGAAAATGTACTTTCGGAACCGGAGCTGACTTCAAAGTGGGCGATGCTCAGTGTGGCTTTCGATACGGAGTTTCAAAATTCATACATTCAGAATAATTGTTTGTATATATATTTTATTTATAGAGCTTGTGTGCCTAAATGCATTATATGGTGACTCATTCAACAGCTGTTTCCTCTGCGCTCTTATTTCTGTAGCAAAATATCTCAGGCTTTTAGGAGTTTGTACATATATATATTTGTGTCTATATTTATTGTTTCTATGGCAACCATTTTAATAGTGTCATTATGCATATTCTCCACTCCTTGACCACATAATGTTCACCTCTGGTTTAATAAATTTAAGAGGTTAAACTTCACGTCTCTTTAATAAGGCCGTGCAATGAATCATATTATAAGCAAGATATATTCAGTTATTTTTAATGCTAGTGATGCTTGGGCATTTTTAAATAACAGGTCTACATCACAATCTGAAGACAACTCAACCTCTCCCTGTGAATGGTGAAGTCTCCCTGGAGCATAACTGTGAAGGTAAGACAGCATATTCAAGCCTATACTAAGTATATATATATTTGGCGGTAACCATTTTGACCATTATGCATATGTCCCACTCCTTGACCACATGATGTTCACACGCTCTGTCTGATATTTTAGGCTGATCTTAACTGTGCCATTTTATTTCGGTCACTTTACCAAAGCTGTGCAATCAGTTACATTCTATCCATCCATTTTCTTCCGCTTTATCTGAGGCCGGGTCACGGAGGCAGCAGTTTCAGCAGGGAGGCCCAGACTTCCCTCTCCACACACACTTCTTCCAGCTCTTCCGGGAGGATCCCGAGGTGTTCCCAGGCCAGCTGAGAGACATAGTCCCTCTAGCATGTTCTGGGTCTTCCCCGGGGCCTCCTCCTGGTGGGACGTGCCTGGAACACCTCTCCAGGGAGGCGTCCAAGAGGCATCCGGAAGCCACCATCCCAAGCCACCTCAGCTGGCTCCTCTCGACGTGGAGGAGCAGCGGCTCTACTCCGAGCTCCTCCACGTGTGACTGAGCTCCTCACCCTATCTCTAAGGGAGCACCCGGCAACTCTGTGGAGGAAACTCATTTTGGCCGCTTGTATCCGCGATCTTGTCTTTTCGGTCATTACCCAAAGCTCATGACCATAGGTGAGAGTAGGAACGTAGACTGACCGGTAAATCGAGAGCTTTGCCTTTCGACTCAACTCCTATTTACCACAACAGTTTGATACAGCGACCGTATCACTGAGGACACTGCACTGATCCGCCTGTCAATCTCACGCTCCATCCTTCCCTCACTCGTGAACAAGACCCCGAGATACTTGAACTCCTCCACTTGAGGCAAGGACTCACCACCCACCTGAAGAGGGCAAACCACCTTTTTCCAGAGTTATATTCTAATCGACATTTTTTTTTTTTTTTTTTTTTTATTCTTTGTGTTGTTTCAAAAGGTGGAACAGTTTGAGATGTATGTTTGTAATGAGGAAACATTATCAGAAAATAGCGAGCTGTTGTTTTGTTTTTTTCTTTTAGTCTTTGAATTGTTTTTTTTTAGTTGATTTTTTGAGGGTTTTTTTGGTTTTTTTATGTTTTCTTTTAGTTTTTGAATTAAAAAAAAATAGTTTTTTGTTGTTTTTTTTTTACTTGTTTTTTTTTTAAGTTGTTTTTTTGTTTTGTGCGTGTCTGGTGCATAACTGTGAAGTTAAAACAGCATATCCAAATTGGGACTAAATCTGAACTGGAAAAGGAAAGTAAAATAACTAAAGGACTAAACTAGGACGACAGCAAGACCAAACCAGGCCTACGTCAGGACTAAGTCAAACCAGGACCAAACCAAGGTTACACCAGGGTAAATGCGAACGTGCCATTCATCACACCAGTCAAGGGTGTTGTCTTTTTAAAATGGCATTTGTTCCTATTAAATCAAATACATTTATTGTATGTACTGTAATATAGTCATTACCTTTAATCAGCATCATGAGCTTGTGGTTCCACCCTGATATATTCAATATTATCGAATAAATAATGATGCTGTTTTTCCAGTATGGTAGTAATGATCCATGACATATTTAAATAATGAGGCTACTTTACATACTGTTAATTTTAAATTAGCAACAATTATTTAAAACAACTTCATAATTTAAACTTCAAAGCACAGGGGTTCCCAAACTTCTCAGGCTGTGACTCCCAAAATAACCCCAAGCTCGAAACTTTAAGTGGCAAAACATGTTGCATCAGGTTTATATTGTTTATTTGAATGGTTTGATTCAAATCTCACTTTGGGAACCACTGGTCTATATGAGGCTGAAGATTAAAGGTCCGATATTACGCAAAATTGACTCTTATGAGCTTTAAGACATCAAAAACATACCTGGAGTTGTGTTTTGTTTCATTCACACATTTGTTATCCTTTATTATTAGTCTGTCTACTTCTCTCAAGCTCAAAATGCTCTATTCCACCTTGTGATGTCATGTAGTGGTAGTTTTCAAGTTAACGTCTACCTTTTACCTTTACTTCAGTAGAGATTGGCAATTCCAGGGCTGAAATGATCCAAATGATTCTAGTGAAGATGTATGGAGTTTAAAAACACAATGGAGCACTTGTATTATGATTCTAGGAAGATGTATGGAGTTTAAAAACACAATGGAGCACTTGTATTACCACATGACATCAAAAGGTGGAACAGTTTGAGAAACAAATATATATAGGATTTGCGAATGAAACAAAACATAACTCCAGGTATGTTTGTAATGAGGAAACATCATTATAACATAGATCAGAAAATAGCGTAATATGGGCCCTTTAAGCCAAAAAAGTATGTGTATTTTGTTACAGCACAATTTTGACTGAGTTTGAATAAGATATAAGATCGCTATAGTTTAGATTTCAAAATAAACTGATATAAAGTGGGGCATTCATGGCTCTACAAACACTCGTTTATGTTTATTATGTATAACTTCATTATACAGCAGTGCATAGCTGTTTCCCCTGTGCTCGGCCTTATCTCTTACTATGGCTTATCTCTAACAAAACATCTCAGGCTCAACTGCAGTATTTTATTGACTTTGTACATTGCACTCAGTTTTCTTAACCCAAGCAGCTCTTTTCACGAGTGTGTCTTTAAGTATCTATATTTATTGTTTCGGCAGTAACCATTTTGAATAGTATCATTATGCATATGTCCCACTCCTGACCATATGATGTTCATACGTTCTGAATATTTTAGGTTGATCTCAGCAGTGCCGTTTTATTGTGGACACTTTACTAAAGCTGTGCAATGAGTTATATTCTAATGGTTTGTGGGTTTTTTTTTTCTTTTTTTTTGTTGTTCTTTTAAGGTTTTTTTTATTGAGTTTTTGTTGAGTTTTTGTTTATTTTTTTATTTTTTTATTTATTGAAGTTTTTTTGTTGAGGTTTTTTTTATTTTTTTCATTTTTTTTTTTTTGTTGAGTTTTTGTTGATATTTTTCAATTTTGTTTGGGTTTTTTTAGTTTTTAAATTTTTTTGAGGTTTTTGTTTAGTTTTTGTAGATTTTTTTTGTTTAGGTTTTTTGTTTTTTTTATTTTTTTAAGTTTTTTGTTGAGTTTTTTTGTTTTTTGTGTATTTTTTAGGTTGTTTGTTGAGTTTTTGTTGATTTTTTTTAATTTATTTTTTGTTGATTTTTTTAAAGTTTTTTTTTAGTTGAGTTTTTTGTTGTTTTTAGTTGTTTTTAAATTGTTTGTGTTGTTTGTTTTGTGATATTAGAGACAATACAAACAAAAAAAGATATTAGTCATTTTGACTTAAAGGAACAGGGAGTGCACACATGAAGGTTTGAAAAGGGTGATGAGACAATAAGAATGGCTTTTGTTCTTGTATGGGAGTGTAAGTGCGCACATGTGTGTGTGTTTTCAGTCATTTCTAGAGAGACATGCTTTGCCATTTTTAATTAAGAAGTCTACACCCAGTTTAGACTAGTATGGTACTGATTCAACATGTTTATTACTCATACGATAGACATGTTGAATCAGAAATAAGAAATCAAATAAAAAAATTGCCAAAAAAATCTCAAATATATTTCAGCAACTTTATCCCTCCCTTATAGTTCTTAATGTCTACACTTAAAACCTGCATTTTGCCTCAACGCTGTTTTTCTTCCTTATTTTCTTTCTTATGACATAAAGGAACAAACTGACCCAAAAATGATTTCACCTCCGAACCCGGCAGACGCTGACGCAGACTAAAAACTTTTGGGGCCAAACATTTTACCTCAAACCCAGGTGCAACTTTATTCATTAAGCATTTTTCAGTGAAAGAGAACTCCAAAAATCTAAGTTTTGCATGTTTTGGGCACACATGTTTTTGTCTCCTAATGCTTTACGTGGGTACAGCCTGACCTACATGAGAAAAATGGAGCGGCTCGGTGTATCTGTAATTAATCAAAGAGAGCGCTAACAAAGTGTGCTGTCCTGAGTGGTTAGATAAGAGAGGCGGAGGAGGTGTGATGAGCCAGGTCTGGAGTCCCACTAGGGGGCACTGTGTGTGGGGTGAGGAGGAGGGACAAAGCTGTTAGTGTAGGTTTCTTATACAGTATCAATAGGGAGGTGTGTTTGAAAATAATACTGTAAAGGCGCTGTACGTGATTCTTACCTTTGTCTTAAAAACGTGAAAAACGCAACCCGTCTGTTTCTAAACGATTTGCATTGGTCCCTTATGTATTCAGAGCATCCTTACAATTCACCTCGATGAGTTTTTTTTTGTTTGTTTCACGACTCCAACCGTGACGATTAAGCTAACAACTAGCGTTCAACAGTGCACTTCCTGATTATCGGACAATACCTGTGATTTCTCTTATAGCTTTTTTATTCATCACAACATTCTATAGGCCAGTAATATTTAATACAGGTTTTTACAAGTTTTTTTGTTGTTAACTAGTGAGTTCTTGTTCTAGTCACTAATAGAAATGACCAGGTTCAATATTTATATTTACCTTTTGGATATTTCATGGCAAAGTACAATGTTATTAATAGGGAAATCTGGCCCTTGCCCCCCATATGAGAGTATGACATCATCACATTCTAGAAAGTGAAAATCCCCAACATCATGAGAAAATATGTTCGAGTAAACATAACTACATAACGTACTAACCATGTATTTTAGCACTTACTCCGGCCTATCGCTCCACTGTTGTGCTCTCGTTGTCCTTTTTACTCCTTAATGCTGTTTTAAAGTTGCGGTGTCACATTTGCTCTGGTGTTGCCACAGCTCAGGAGGGAGTGAGCCAGAACGCGGGTGGCGGTGTGAAAAATGGATGCCTCTTTGAATGCACGAGCAGCTCTAAGGGAGAAAATAGATTATTATTATGGGATGGAGGCCTCTGATGTTGGTCTAACCTTGTGCCCTGACGGTTTTCATTCCATATTCGCTACAGATTAATATTGAGCGACTCTCAGATGTCTGGGGCTATCACAGAGACATTGCAGTGCAATGGGCTAGTGTGGTGTTTTGGTTCCTGTAATGCTGTGGTTACACAAAAGGTCATGCATTACAAGTGAATAGACAGCTCTTTGTCAAACATTCTCAAAGTAGTTCCTCTTTCACTCAGAGATTTCCCCTTTGGTAATTATTAATAACCAAAGCAGCTGGAGAACAGCTTTTTTCACTGGTATCCCTCGAGGTTCTGCTTTGGAGCCACTTCTGTTCTGCTTACAATCATGTAAGATTACACTATTGTTCTTCCTATGACAATGTGCTACTAGAGATGTTAATCAGAAATAGGTGCTAAAAATATCAACCTATTTTTTGCTTAGGTAACGAAAAAACAAAACAAAAAAACAATAAAATAAAATAAAATAAAACATAATAATAATTATAATAATCCCCATGTTATAATAATAATAATAATCATAATCATAATAATCATAATTATAATCCAAAAAATCTGCAAAATGACAGCAACTTAAAGTGTGTAACTTTCTGGGGCAGGAAAGTTAACTGCATGATTCTATGGAAGTTAAAACCATGAAAAGTCAGGTTTGTGGAGATACAAGTCAGCTCAGTGTAAGGATGCATGTTTTTCTGTGCTTTTCAGTGCAATAAACACAACCATAATGAAAAAAATGTGTTTTTATTTTAGTCTATTCTTTGGCAAAAAGTTACAAACTGGGACTTTAAGTCTCTGTAAGTAGGTATTCAAATCCCAAAAAGTTACTCATGAACTTGATCCAGAACCAAGTTGGTCAGAAACAGGCCTTTTTATTGGCACACTTTACAAGTCTAGATCATTTATTTGTGTATAGTTTGCAAAGGCAAGGCAAGTTTATTTGTATAGCACAGTTTGTACACAGTGTAATTCAAAGTGCTTTACAGAATAAGAAAGACATTCAAATCACTATACAAACAAACCCTCTCGGTCATATGCACAACTAAACAGAACCGTTTGGAGCCTGGATTTAAACATTGTCAAAGTAGAGGCCTGTCTCACATCTTCATGAAGACTGTTCCAGGTTTTAGCTGCAGAAAAACTGAAACACTGATTCCCCATGTTTAGTCCTGACTCTGGGCATCAGCAGGAGGCCGGTCCCTGAAGTCCTCAGAGTGTGAGATGGTTCATATGGCACTAACATGTGGGAGATGTACTTTGGTGCTGGGCCATGGAGAGACTTGTAACAAGCAGAGCTGCTTTAAAGTCTATTCTCTGAGCCACAGGAGCCAGTGCAGAGACCTGAGCACAGGACGCATGTGCTCGTACTTCCTGGTTCTAGTCAGGACCCGAGCAGCAGTGTTCTGGATGTACTGCAGCTGTATTAACGCTCGTTTGGAGAGGCCAGTGAGCAGGATGTTACAGAAGTCTAACCAATTGGAGACAAATGCAAAGAGGTAAATGTAGAGATTAAACATGTCGACAATCTATGTTAATAGATTTGCTCACGTACAGCAACTGCTGTACGTGAGCACTTTTACTTAACTTCCTAAACATTTTTACTTAACTTCCTAAACATTTAATAAGACACACATATCCCCTTCAGATATTTAAATAGCCTGCAGCAAAACACCTTCAAAAGTTCCAACTATTTCTTAAAAAAACCCTCTTTTTTCTGAGCGCTGAATTTCCGACTGCAGTTCTCACTGTTTGAAAGCTGAAATAAATAACACATATTATTATATACACAGGACCCATCACTTGCACAAATGTTATGACGTGAGAGTCAAGCTGTATTGGGCTGTTTATGTTTTTGCAGGTAGCCAGGCATTACAAAGTGGTTGGATAAATGAGCCGTGAGCCGGTAGAAAAATGCCTTGAGCAGCTCCTGTTTTGTCCCATTAACCTCCTCTGGATCTCATGACACTTCGTGACCTCTAGAGATTCACTCTGGGCCTTTGTCCAAAACTCTGTCCTGGTTTAGAAAGTCCCTGATGCAGTGGACAATGGAGATATTATTGCTTTATCTGGAATGTCACACAGTATGGCATTAACGTGCGTGGTTGCCATGGTCGTGGTTGGATGCCGTTGTGTTTGACTGGCTGACACACTTTTTAAATGTTTTCAGTTTTTATGTTACATTTTTAACTTAATATTTGGAGATTTTAACCAACTAAGAAGAGCAGCATGTGCAGTTTAAAGGACACAAGTTAAGGACTATTGGACTGTGTCATTAAAGTAGTTTGTTTTTCCTGTCTTCATGGCGACACTGCTTGGCGATTGCTATACTAGCCAGCTAGCTCTGAAATGTTACAGACTTTTTCCAACAATGCAACGGGCTTTCTACATCAAATATGGCAGAAGATGTTCCAACACCAACCGAAACAACAGAGTGAAGTGAGTGAGGCTTTCGTGTTGTGTTTTCAGAGTTCACCTGGCGCCCCCTGGACACTGCTGTGATGCTGCAGGACACAGAGGACACAGAGGAGGGACACTTTTGTCCTGAGGGCTGCTCACTTCTCAAACTGCTCTGATGCCGGATTTGATGACTTTACCTGTTGAGCTGGGACTTTTGTTTGAGCTTTTATATTATTGTATTTTACTGCTCAATGTCGTTGATTGATTAAACTTGAAAAAGAACGGCCTTGTAATGGCACTTGCCTTTCTCTATGGATGTAGATAAGTTTAATGCCATACTTTGGGACATTCCAGGCAGAGCAATAACATTTCCATGGAGACAAGCAGGTGACAAACGCTCCACCAGAAAAGTTACATACCTTTAAAATAAGAAATAAGCAGTTATGAGGAAATTTGAATTTATGAACTTGATATAAAGTGTTGTTGTTCTCCTTTAATGTAAATTTTATGATGATTAACACACAAAACCTGCATATTTATAATGAGTTTTTCTCTGAGACGGAAAACACTCTGTTCCACCTTCTGATGTCATGTGGTAATACAGGAAGTGCTCCACTGTGTTTTTAAACTCCAAACACTTTCACTTGAATCATTTGGATGATTTCAACCCTGGAATTGTCACTCTCTACTAAACAAAAGGTAAAAGTGGAACAAGATGGCGCAGAGCATTTTGAGCTTCGGAGACGTAGACAGACTCATAATCAGGACTAAACATGGGGAATCAGCGTTTGAGTTTTATGCAGCTAAAACCTGGAAGTCTCCCTGAAGATGTGAGACAGGCCTCTACTTTGACAATGTTTAAATCCAGGCTCCAAACGGTTCTGTTTAGCTGTGCATATGACGGAAAGGTTTTTATTCTGCACTCTTCTCCTTTATTGTTCATTTTATGATGATTATTTAAATTTTGATTTGTTGTATTGTGATTTGAATGTCTTTCTTATTCTGTAAAGCACTTTGAATGACTTTGTGCATGAATTTTGGTATACAAATAAACTTGCCTTGCCTTACCTAATAATAAAGGGCTGCTCAAACATATGTGAATGAAACAAAACACAACTCCAGGTATGTTTCTGAGGAAGTAACAACATTCTAACACGGCTAAAAACTCACAAGAGTCAGTTTTGAATAATCTGATCCATGCATTTCTATATTCTCTTCATGCTTGGGTTTGATTGGCTTGTTTTAATTTACTTGCCCAAAATAAATGAGAACGAAATCAATGATCCTCGATGATTCTGAAAAACCTCGTCCCCCGCGGTCCTATCCCCCGTCTCTCATCGTGTTCTGAGCAGCTCTCCGCTCTCTGTCTATTTGCCACTCTTCTGCTTGGCACTTGGGTCCCAGCTGTCAGCACTGAGGGGACCAGCGCCAATGCCCCGCGGACCTCTGAAGATCCAGGGCTGCCAGTTGGCCCATTCATTCTGCCCGCCCCCCCCTCCCTCTGTCACGCAATTACCCACAATCCCCCTCTGCCTCTCCATTGACCCTGGAACATGCTCTCCTTGGCACGACTCGGTTTCGGGGTTGTAGGAGTGTCAACACCACTGCGTGACAGCCACATAATCCGTTTCATCTCCCCGAGCGAGAATACGAGTTTACAATCGATACGTCTGTCCACATCTCAAACAAAGGAGCGAAGCAGAAATGTACCGTGACGCTATTTCAGAAAGATTTATTATTTTAATGTTATGTATGGAATTAGAAGTGATCTAGAATCCTTAATACCTATAATTATTTGTACTGATCACTCCCATTGAGATTTGCATAATAAAAACTTAGCATAACAACAGTACGTTCGTGCTAATGGAAGCTAAAAGCAAATGTATGTGTAATTAAATGCAATTACATATGTGATTCATCAGTAGCACTTTAAATACCACAGAAATAACCAAGTACCAAGAAAGTGAGGGAGTGTCTTTTAATGGAGGAGAGACTCGTGATATCAGGGCGCATTTGTGATTTGACTTAATGTAATGTTTTTTGTATATTTGTATTTCTATAAAGACTGTATTTTAAACGTCCTGTATTACGCAAAAACTGACTCTTGTGAGCTTTAAGCCACTTTAGAATGTTGTTATCGCATCAAAAACATACCTGGAGTTGTGTTGTGTTTCATTCACACGTTTGACTAAGCCTTTATTATTCGTTTGTCTGTATCTCCGATGCTCAAAATGCTCTGTTCCACCTTGTGATGTCATTAAGTGGTCGTTTTCAAGTTAACTGGTACCGTTTACCTTTTGTTCGGTAAAGATCGGCAGTTCCAGGGCTGAAAGTATCTTGGTTGAAAGGTTTTAAGAAGCCTCCCGCACACTGTCTCACTCTTGGTTCACTTTTTTTATTTTATTATTTTTATTATTAATAAAAGTGAGAGTGAGACAGTGTGTGGAAGTCTTCTTAAAACCTTTCACTCAAGTGCCTCTCCTCCAGGTGTACACAGAAACGAGGCTTGAAATTATCCAAATGATTCTAGTGAAGGTGTGTGGAGTTTAAAAACACAGTAGAGCGCTTCCTGTATTACCACATGACATCACGAGGTGGAACAGAGTGTTTTCTGTTTGAGAGAAGAACTCAGTCTAAATGTGCAGGGCTCGTGTGTTAAACATGTGGGTCCAGGTATGTTTGCGGTGAGGAAACAACATTTTGAGAGAAGAACTCAGTTTAAATGTGCAGGGCTCGTGTGTTAAACATGTGGGTCCAGGTATGTTTGTGGTGAGGAAACAACATTATAACAGAGATCAGAAAATAGCGTAATGTGGGCCCTTCAAGATAAGTATTTTCTCGGTAGTAAAAGTAATACAGGTCTCCACTCTGTACCATGCGAACAACTTCAAATTGATTATAATGAAAACTTTACATTACTGGCAGCTATTGCCCGTAGAGATTCATTAGTAAAAAAAAAAAAACAACAAAAAAAAAACAAAATAAGCTGCTGGCTCAAACTGTTAAATACATTTATCATACTGTAATGATGTGATATTTTGTGTTTAGTTCAGGGTCGACACCTTTTGTTGTTCTTGTAACTGTAACTGTGTTGTTGTCACAGACTGTATAAAGAAG
>KN476294.1:7320-25814 GCA_000787095.1 Periophthalmodon schlosseri
CTACAGCACAGTCCAGCCAGCTCCATTCGCTAATGCCTCACGAGCTCAGGCAGGGAGATCGTTAGCGAAAACCAACTTAATTACCAGCACATTGCGTCTAATTGCAAAACTAAGCGAGGGCCAATGAAATGTTGACTTGCGGCACTGATTCATGGTTACATTAATCGACATGAACAGATGTTACACAGAAGTCCTTGTCAATGAGTGAATGACAACATCTATCACTTGTGTTAATTTGGTATAAAGCAGTGATTACCTCATGGTCTAGAAGAATGTTTTCTGGCTTCAAGTCTCTGTAAAGAAATCAATTCAATATATCTTGAAGAAAAAATAAAGATCATAGACATAGAGAATATAATTTTCTTTGGGATTAATGTATGCATACTTTATACAAAATTGACATACCTGTAAACAATATTGACAGAGTGCAGATATCCAAGAGCACTTGCCATTTCAGCAATGTAAAATCTTGCCCTGGGTTCTGGAAAGGTCCTCTCTTTTTGTAGATGAAAGAACAGCTATGGTAAAAAATTATGTAGCCGATTAGTTTTATTGTGCATTTTCCTGACCTAAAACTGAGTGTGACCATAATATTTTGGGATGACTCAAATGGCATTTCAATGTAGCACATTGAAGGCACAGATAATCCATTCAAACATGACTCAGAGTTTGATCAATGTTCTCATTTTTACATAAATATAAATCTGTGGGGGGTTAGCTGTCCAGTATGCTGTCACTCATATTAACCTTGTTACTTAATGCAACACGAGTATCTTATTCATCAAACTGGAAGTACTCACTTCTCCTCCATTGATAAAATCCAACACAAAGTATAACTTGTCTGCGGTTTGAAAGGAATAATGGAGCCCCACCAGAAAGGGGTGTTTGACATTCTTCAGCAGTACGTTGCGCTCTGCCATGATGTGTTTTTGCTGATTTGAAAGTAAAAGAAAACAAATCAGAAGGATTACTGAATTAACAATTCTACAAAGAAATGTAAGACAGAGATTAAAAAGACTTACTTCTTTTCGGTTGAGAATAACTTTTTTCTGCAACACTTTAACTGCATAATACTTTTCATCGTGCTTCCTTTTTCCAAGGAAAACCTGCACAGAGGAGAAAATAAATACAATACAATACATTTAGCTTGCTTTCTGACAGCAATATGTGTATAGCACACAATTGCATATTTAGCCTTAGCCTTATAGATATAAAATGTTTGATTAAGGTATAGTATGTAACTTTCTGGATGTGACATGGCACCTGCACTATTCCATGGAAATTAAAGTTAAAACCATACTTCAAAACATTCTCTATGGAGATAGTATTGTATGCCATATTGTGGAAGATGGCATAGACCAACATATCCATTATCATTTAACAACCATAATCAAATATAACTTTTACATACCTTTCCAAAACTGCCTTTACCTATGACTTTTAAAAAGTCAAAGTCAGTTGGTTTTGCTCTGAAATTAAAAATAAAACACTTGATTTAAGAAGGACCCCAAAAGGTCAGGAAATACTTGACAGTCGAACATACGTTGGATTTCCAGATGGTCCCAGGTTAATGTTTCTAGAGGTAGAGTTGTTCTGTAGAAGAGACATTGTTGTTATGAGTCATTCAGAGTTCACAGAGTTCAGAAAGAAAACACTTAAATGCTAGTACTTATGCTATTACCTTATCGTCTTCATCCTCCGAACCATCGGAAAAGCGCTTTAATCTGTCCATCAAAAGGAAGCTCTTTACATCTGGACTGTAGGGTTCACAAGAAACATAGATTCACTGAAGAGTCATCTCACCATCTTAATATACATTAGGGCTAAACAAGATCACAATTATCAGATCACAAAGGCTGCTAATATTTAGATAGTAGACTGTCCTTTCCAAATAACTAAATATATGTATTATATTTAGTATTTGTATGTATTTATATTTATATTTAGTGTGTGTACCTGTAGTTTACCTGTAGTTTACACCTTTCCAAACATATTCTGAAATTCATTGTGGTCTTATACTTGTTAATCAGTTCTCTCTCAAATGTTGCCCTTCAAAAACCCTCAACCCTACGTATACAGAAAATCTAAACAGGAAAGAAAAACATTTCCTTTCCAAAATAGTGCAACCCTACCATAGCTGAGAAAATACATGTGATGCGAGCCTTACTGGTCACAAAGTTTGGGATGTGAAACGATTTTCTTGATGAACTCGTGTAATCCAGCTCTTCTTTGTCTGATGAACTCTGATATTTGAGTACAAATCACATAAATTACTTGCAGGCACATGTAAAAGAAACATTCATACATTTGTAGCTGACCATTACCTGGGTCAAAATTGTCCCCAAATATTCTTTTTGCAGGTATCTTTAAGTTCATTGTTGGGAACTGTCTTCGTAACTGTCAAAGTACATATTCTATATATAGATAAATCTAAATCAACAATGAAATGTTCAAAAAATAAATGACAACTTACTATAGTGTAGAGTTTATCAAATTCTGCATACCGTCTGAAGACAAACCATTCATGCTGGCCAACACTAACTATCACTTTGTAAACCTGAAATGGACAAAAAACATAATTATATTCATTAAGGTGTTTCCCATTAATAGATGAGACTAGTCTAATTTTCACCCCCATAGTCTAAAAATAGTTGAACTAGCTGCAAAAAATGGTAATGGTGCTTGTAATGTTGTCATAAACCTATAGAAGTAACCATATTTAATCTGTAATCAGTGCATTTTTGTTCAGTAGAGGCAAAATACACCAACATACTGCATTAAATAAAATGCTTCAAATACAGAGTGCTTATGTCACCATAGTCTTATAGTGTAAACCTGTGAGAAACACTGCATTAATAATCCTTACTCATTACTAAAAAATATAGTTGAACCTTTACATACAGTGTAACGTTTTTTCTTGTCTCTCTGCTCATCGTGACAGGGGATGCTGACACTGGGAAAGCTGGAAGGCTCCTCCATCTTTTGGGGACAGGAGCTGAACTATCGACAGATGTGCTTCTAGTTCACAAAGGCCCCATACGTTCTGGTAGTAGACGCTGGTCATAAAAAAGAGAACAAGGCAGAAAATTAAGGAAGTGAAAATCAGTCAAATGGTGGTGTGTAAATAAGGGAATAACCTTATATGAAAGCTAAATGGCATTTTTGCATTGTCTTGTCTCGGGCATCGAAAGTAGTAGTACAGTATCTTAAGGACAACATCCTCCAGTTTCCCACCACAAGTTCCTAATAATGAGCTACCCAAAAATAGCTAATAAATAATGATAATCATACTGTTGAATGCTAGATTGTAATTTTGCTTCTTGCACTATAATAAAATATTACAAACATAACTAAGCTGTTCTAACAAAGGACTGCTTAAAGATTACATGGAGGCTATATATGTGATCAATTCAATTGTATTTATATAGCACATTTAAATATAACTTCAGCTGCCCAAAGTGCTTCACATAAAAAGACTACAAAAAAACAAATATGACAATTTATAATAAGCACTGTGTTAAATAAATAACAAGGAAATCAATATGAAATAAAATGCAGAAGCCACAACCTTGAGTAAAACTTTCAACTTTGAATTTTCAACTAAAGGGTTAATAAAAAATATTCCTACACAGTTCCTGTTTTAACTATGATAATGGGCAACAGTAGCTCAGTTGGTAGAGTTGGCAGTGTGATTCCAGCCCACAGATGAATGCTGTTGTTGTGTCCTTGGGCAAGACACTTAACCCACCTTGCCCCCAATGTTTGTGTACACTGGTGTATGAATGTGTGTGTGAATGGGTGAGTGGTTCCTTGATCTAAAGTGCTTTGAGTGCCTTGAAGATGGAAAAGCACTGTATAAAAGTGATAATTTACCATTTACTAATTACATAACAGCATCCACAGCCAGATATTATTAGATAAAGATAAATCCAACTGACATCCAACATGTGGCAGCCCCTAATACAAACTATACACAATTGATTTGGCTTCCTGTAGGTTTTATATCAAAGACAACCCTCCAAAAAACCCTTCAGTACTCAAGCCCACATTCTTTCACAGACGGTGGCTGTACAAGGACACATGCTGCGTACGTGACATTTACACAGTATTTTTAAGTCACCTCTTTGAAGCTGGACCCACACAATAGGTAGAGAGGATAAACCCTGGAGATGCATTGTACATAGGCCTGTCACTATAACACATTTTGAAGTGCGATATATTGCTGGAGTAAATATAGACGATAATATTGAAACAAATTTATGCCACTGCCACATTAGCCCAAGAGCAGATTTAAACCACAAAAACTATTCTAAATGTACAATATTGTTTAAAAAAAAGCATGAGCTGCAATAAATAAATAAATAGCAGAATGAAATACTTTATTTTGCATCTGTAATGAGTCATAAAAGTTATTAATTCAACCTTTTACAGCTTAAATCTTATCGTATAGTAAAAAATAACCAACAATTATCCCAGTAGTGCAACAAAAATATAAATACAATAAAATAATATTGTTCCAGCTTCATATATTAAACAAAATTATGATATAGCAATTATGTGACAGGTCTAATTGTACGTCCCCCCAAAAAATAAGAAAAAAAAGAAACATCAAATTTAAGATAAGCAAACTGCTTAACACAGGCAGGGTTATGTCATGTTTGGTACAGTGTGGCCCTATTCAATTCATTGCCTTTTGTCCATTGTTTGCTTTTGGTGAAGTCATTTCTGTTTACAAGGATGCTGTTGCCTCAGGCCCATTCATTTGTTACTTTCACTTTTTCTCTTTACTTCAGAAGGAAACAAGTCATACTCCAAAATAAGTGTCTGTCTATTGGCTACATCCTAACTAACATTATTCATCTCAGTAATACCAACTGAGCTGCAGACATTGCTTTTAAAAACTGTGTGTGTAGTTACAACAACCTGCATTCCTAGTTTATTACATGCTTACTACGCATCTTGGGCTTAATCTTCTATGGCTGACACAATGTATAATCTACAACAGAAGGATGAAGCTGGATGTGTTCCTTGATTCCCACTTTTGAGAGTAGCAGTTTTCAAGGCTAAAGGACTGCGGATGTTGCCGCACAGGACTTGCTCTATAACATTCCTGGCATATTTCCGTCCAAGTTGGGAAATAACCTATAACTGTCTTGTATAACTCCAGATTTTCAGCTGACATGCTACTCCTTCATTTGGAATGCGGCAGGACACCACACCCAATGACAGACAATGCCATATTGGCGAACATATTATTAATAATGTAAATAATACAGACAGGAACCACCATGGCAGTGCCAGTGCTCTAGATGCAACATGAATAAACTTGAGCTAACACATACCTCCACACCAGAGTTAGTTTAAAGCACTGCTTGAAGCCAGCTATACTCACTGTGTGGGCCATATGTGTGATCGTGTGCCATTAAGCCAAGAAATGAAAGAAAGTCTAGGGATTTTAACAGGAAACAATGTGTATAATGTGGCAAAACACCAGGAAGACAAACGACAGAAAACTCATCTTTTGTGCCATGTCAGCTGCAGACTGGCCGACTGTGCAAAATGCAGATACTACTTCCTTATAGAAACATGCCAGATGTAGAGAGGCAAGAATCACATAGTGCCATGATGCCAAATCAAATATAGTCTGTTTTAAGAGGAAATATTATCAAAAGAAAAGGTCTCCCTGGTCATCTGTAACATCACACCCAATGAGATTTTATGATTAACAAACACCATAATAAACGTGGTTCAAATAAAACCTGAATGAAACGGAACCTTTTTTTTTTTTTTTAAAAACTAAAGTTAGAAGAGTTGTTGTTAGGTTTTTAACTTGCTTTGATGAGTTATAAGTCAAATTATCTTGATAATCACAGCCTCCAGTCTTCAGGGTTTTGTTTTGCTTGATCATGTTGATTACCTTGATTGACAGGATTAAAAAATTTGAAGACAGGTCACGTGTTTGGGTTTACTGTAATCCTAGAGTTTCTCTTTAACCAGAGAGAAGAAAAATGCTCCTTAAGCCAGAGGAGGGACGAGTTATAGAGCCTAATAATATATGGACCTACACATGAAAACAATGTGGTTTAACGAAGCCCTGCCCAACCCACATAATCTCTCTGTGTAAACTAAATAGCCTTCTAACTACAACATGTAGTAAAAACAACATGATAATCCACTCTAAACTTGTAGATTACACGATATCCGAGACGTTAGATGAAAATATAAAAGAGATGAAGAGACGTCACTTGTTGCTCTTCCATTCTCCAACAGCATTTGGTTTGGTTGAGTATTTTAGTGATTTTTCATGAGTAATCTATTGACACTGAGCCAGAGCTGTACGCGTAAAAACGTGGACATGAACATCACGTACCTTTTTGTATTCTAATCAGTATTCAACAATCTTTCTCCATCTCTACGTCGTGGACTCTTCGTTGTAGGAAGCCAAATAAATACTTTGTTTATTCCGTTGAAATGGAGACGTCAGGTACAGATGTGTATTTTGGCAGTATTTGACTGCTGTCCATAAGCGCTTACGAAGTGAAAGAAACATGAAACATCAGTCTTTCCTCGGTGTAAAAAGAAAGTTCCCATGAAATTTGTCACGGGACTTGAACTGACTGTTGCAGCGTCAGTAAAGGTACAACGGCTGCACACGGCCACTTCCGGGACGAGATTCACAATAAAAGCTGAGTTCATTTTACCGTAGTCTTTTTTTAAACAGTATAATATATACTTTTGTTGGTACACCATAATCCTGAGTGTAATTAAAAAACAACAGGAAAATATCACATTATAAATATGCTATGTATGATAAAATTTAAGGTTTGTTTACGATTTGTTTTAGTTTGACGTCTTTCGCTCGACATCAGGTCTAACTTTGCGTTATAGCCCTACACTTTACACACGAAACTACAAGCCCAACGATGACACCTGCCGGTTAAAAGGGTAAAGTAGTAGTTTATAAGATGCTTTGCATAAGTCACGATGCTATTTTAATTGTAGTACATTCTTGCATAGTATGATGTGCTTCTCTAGAGGAGAAACACTTTAAGCCATAGTACCGACGGTAAGATACAAGCACATTCAGTTCCCTACATTTACAAACCCAGTACAGCGCTTCAACCTCTATTAAAATGTCGGTTTCAACCATAAAAGCGGCTTCCTTACATCACGTTTAAAAAAATAAAAATATCTGTCCACTAGGTGTCACCAAAATCAAGTGTTAGGGCACCAGGATCACACAAACAGATAATTTTGCAGATATGATTCTGAATAGCATTTTGTTTTTTTGATGTTTAGCTGTTTTTTGATGCACTTAGGCCTAAAAACTCCATATATAACCTTTTTTGTCTTTTATCCATATACATTTTTGAAAAAAAAATACTGGATAAATAAAGGAACCTCATGAAAAATCTCCTCAAAGATAAACATGATGGCCAATTCAAATATTATTTAATTAATATTAATTAAAATTATTCTGATGAGGCTTTGAAGGGGTTTGAAGGATAGACACCACGTGACAAGTGAATGAAGTCCCACCCCCTTCAATAACTGACCAATCAAACTAAACCTGCACCCTCCTGCTGGCGTGCGCTCTGGACCAATCAGAGCCGAGGCCGCCTGCGCACAGAATCGGCGGGATGGACGAAATTCATCTGCTGCTGAGGGACAAATGCAAAGTCCCGGGACTGTAAGCTCTGTGCAGCGAGCAATGACAAGAACGTGCTTTCGATTTTAAATATAAGTCTTCAGCAGCACTGTTTGCTTCGAGGTTTTGTGTTTTACTTTTCAAAAAGGAGCGAGAAAAGGGATAGAGTTCTTTGATAAGAGGATACGGCGTTTTGCTGCTAATGAAGATTGACGACCATAATACAGTAAGCTGCAGATGGGGACAGGCTAAAACATGCAGCTAGCCGGGATTGCAGTGTTTCTGGGAAATTAAGCAAAGATTGACAGCAGTTTCTATGGATAAAGACATTTACAAGGACTTTGAAGAGCTGCCAAATACAGGATCGTCGTTCAAAGAGACCAAATCATCTACACAATTGACATGGACCACCTAAAGTCGCGCAGGTGGGTGTTTATTGACAAAATGCTGTTTTGTCTTTGAATTTGTTTACATGGTATGATTAGTAACAGTAAAACAAATGCAACATACATAGATAAAAGAGTCCGAGTAATCTACTTAATAAATAATGTTGTGGCACTTTGTAAGCCTCTGCACCTGTCACGGTCTCAGAGAATCAAAGGACATGTTTTTGATCATCCACTCCATGATAGAGCTAATGATTATTATCACATAATAATTAACCGTCCTTATAATGTATTTGTCTTTTATGCTTTGGATTGGTTATAAGCAAAGGCAGACGTGTGAACAATGTTCAGGCAGTGGAAGCGCGCAGTCCATTGTCAAAGTGCATGTTATGTAATAATTGCAAGGCACACTCTATTTTGCTCTGAAAGGTGGAAATTTCTGGTGAATATAGAATTCAATATGATACAATGCACAACACAGGTCAAAAAATATGTTCTTTCACTCCAAAATGCTCAAAGTGACCTATTTGTTTTTGTCTATTTACAGCAGTGATTACTGATAGGGGTCACCAATTGGTTTACAAAGGGAACATATCAAATGGCAGCGTCCATGGATCTTTTTCTGTACGTAGATTATTACTGTGGATAACATTGATCACTTAATGAAAGAAATCTTAACCTTCAGTATAACAGTCTCATACAGTGTAATTGCACTTGTGTTTTCACCGGAGCATCCTGACCTGTGTGAGAATTATCTAATGTAGTGCACAGTTTTGTTCATTTTGATTGAGTGTAATGACAGAATAGTTATGGCAGTTTTTGAATCTGGTCCGTTAGTAATTTGCAGTTCTCTTGACCACACCCCATCCTCTTTCCAAAATATTCCCTCACAAATACACCTCTGTACGTGAAAGAACCTGTTTACAGAAGAGGCCTCTTTTCCAGCAAAATGTCGCCCCTCCCTCATATGCAATATACACCACTGCAGCAAATGAGGCATGAGCAGAGTTAATTTGATAGTTACAGTCTTAAAACCTGGATTTGTGTTTGTATTTATTTTAGTAGTGATGAGGATGAAGAGCTGCACTCCACAGACCCAGAGAGTAAAGAAAAGAACAAAGATAAAAAGGTCCTGTGCAAAGTGAAGTGGTCTCGTGATGAGGTAAGGTGTTATTCAGGCCTGTGACCAACCGTAAAAGGAGCGAACATATGAATACAGATAACAACACACTCATATTGGTTCCAGGATGAAAAGCTGAAGAAACTTGTCGAGCAGCATGGAACGGACTCATGGAAATTAATAGCAAACTTCTTTTCTGTAAGTGCCCTGTGAAACAGGTATTGTAGCTTCACCCACCTGAAGTCATGCCAAAAGTTGTAATGTGAAGTTGGGCTCAGTGCCAGATTTTGTTATGTAGTCAAAGCAGCCCAAACTGTCACGTCGTGATACGGGCTCCTCATGTGTGTGGCTCTGTCACAGGGGAGGACAGATGGCCAATGTCAGCACCGCTGGCAGAAGGTGCTCAACCCAGAGCTGGTGAAAGGACCCTGGACAAAAGAGGAGGATCAAAAGGTAAGACGAGACATGAGTTCCAGTTCTCCCCTGCTACATGATAGGGGCTGTGCAAGCTTTAGGCTCTATCTATCTGAACTAAATACATGAACATAGAAATTATAATTTATATGTGTTGCTTTCTAAATATGAATTTTATGTTATAATGTAAAGGAAAACTCCATAGCCTTAAAGTGTTTCATATTCTCTCCTAAACTCCAATGCATCTGTGCAGGTGATTGACCTGGTTCACAAGTATGGCCCCAAGCGCTGGTCTGTGATTGCAAAGCATCTCCAGGGAAGGATTGGAAAGCAGTGCCGCGAGCGATGGCACAACCATTTGAATCCAGAGGTGAAGAAGTCCTCATGGACCCAAGAAGAGGATCGCATTATCTATGAGGCCCACAAACGGTTAGGGAACCGCTGGGCTGAAATATCTAAACTCCTGCCTGGAAGGTAATTACATTTCATTTTCAATTTGAATATGCAAGAAACAATAAAGCTAAAGAAAAAACATAATCAACAGGACAGACAACTCAATCAAGAACCACTGGAACTCTACCATGAGGAGGAAGGTGGAGCACGAGGGCTACCTGCAGGAGGGATCCAAGAGCTTCAGCTCTGGTCAAACTGGAAGGAGGCGCCACAGACAATGTCATTCTACACCCACAGAGCCCCCGAGCAGTGACAGCAGTCCCCTCCCTGTGCAACAGAACCAGGTCAGAGCATAGACACAGCCTGCTTTGATAGAAAACTCAACATAGTAATAATAAAACTGTTGATTTCAGATTGGACCTTACCCTTTTGATTCTCACACTGGACACGTGATGGACAGCCTCACAAATAATCCTGGATTCTTATCAGTAAGTTGGTGTCAGCAGACGTCTATATTTTCTCTATTTCTGATTTGTACTGTCTTTGTAATCGGTAACATTGGACTTCAAATCAAAAACTTGAATGTCCTGTAATTTTCATCTAACATTAATGGACAAATTATCTCAAACTCTATGTGGTTTATTTGGGCAAAATCAGTATTGTCTGTTTTCTTATAATTTTTCCTGCTTTCCTCTTGACCTTCTAAAATGTGTTATAGCCATCATGCCTGGATGACCCTGACAGAGAGAAAAGAATTAAGGAGCTTGAGCTACTGCTTATGTCAGCAGAAAATGAAGTTCATCATCAAGTGCAGTGCAGAGGCCCTGGTGTAAGAGCTCAGTGTGGATGTGTGTTAGCATAGTTAGCACACTCTGTTTTCAGTTTCCTTATACACTGTAAAAAGCTGATTGTAATTAAATTGCTTAAACTAATTAACCATTATACACTCTTTAATGCATAACAAAAAGTTACAATTGGAAATATAATAATTTATGTGTTCTTTTTACAGTGTTTGTGAAACAAAAATTTTTGTAGTCCGATTTGCTGTAGTGTTGCTATAGTAACTAGGCTCCCATCTCACAAGGCAGACTGGCATTGGTTTGTGCTTCAAAGATGCTTCTGCCCGCCGCCCTCAGTCCCAGCGTTAAATCCTCTCCCTGTTTCTCCCCCTTGTCACCCCAGTGGCTGTGCCGTGACTCAGCTAGCATCCTTTCTACACTGATATTTCATCGTTTTAAACTGCATGTCTGTTCATTTAACATCCTATTTCATCTCTTCAGAGAATATTTCTTAACTCTCCCATAAAATAAATAAAATACCTGAGAAAAATATAGCTAACATGCTCACCTTTTGCCCCAGAATATAGAGCAGTACTCAGTCTGGTCGGACAGTAGCAGTAGCTTGGAGGATCAGACAGAGAGAAGATCATGGGGGGGTCCCAAAACCCCACAAAGACCCACTGCACATCCCCCTGTCTCCCCAAGCAAGTTCCTGGCTGTGGAGGCCAGTACCGTACTCTCTTCTTTGCAGACCATACCAGAGTTTGTTGAGACAATGGAGCTTATTGACTCTGTAAGTCTAGTTCAAACTGATATATTTGTGAAGTGGTTGTACATAAAGTTATACAGCTCTAGATGTGTCAAATATGAAAATATTTACTGTTTTCTGTAGGATCCGGTTACATGGAGTGACGTGACCAACTTTGAGTTGTCAGAGACTGAGACACTGCCCAGACACAACCAGGCTGGCTACACCGCACTGCTGCAGGACAGGAATGTTGATTCTTCGGTGAGCTACACAGTGGACTGCCAGACGGCCTTATGCTTACACAACAAGGACCCCTCCACATTTGGAGTTGGCAGCACTACATCTCTGACGCCCATTACCTCATCCAAACCCGCTCACACTTCCTCTGGGAAACGGAGGAGAAGAGAGAGAGGGGAACCGTTGTCTGAACGGACCTGCAACTCGTTCCTGGATAAT
Organism: Periophthalmodon schlosseri; assembly: GCA_000787095.1. Lineage (NCBI taxonomy): Eukaryota > Metazoa > Chordata > Actinopteri > Gobiiformes > Gobiidae > Periophthalmodon > Periophthalmodon schlosseri. The sequence continues at coordinate 19,265 of KN476294.1, forward strand.
ATTCAAAGTTCACCCAAGAAAACACCTACGAAGTCACTGCCATTTACGCCATCACAAGTACATATACTTCCATTACCTAATTTTTAACTGTAACCCATTCATCAGGCTTAATATGATGTTTTGTTTTGTAGTTTTGCAACATATTAGGGGCAGAACACTTGAATCTGGATACTCCGTCTCTTACGTCAACCCCTGTCTGCAGTCAAAGATGTCTCCTCAACACCCCTGTCCACAAAGAAACCACGCCTAAGCACGAGAAAGAAAATGAAGGGTAACAAATGCACTACAGCTATAAATGACTAGATTGTCTTATTTAAATAGTTACTAATGTGTTATGCACTTTGTAGATCCAGAACTCCTAAATTTCGAAAGACTGTTACGATCCCCACACCCAGGACACCCACACCTTTTAAAAATGCTTTAGCTGCACAGGAGAAAATGCATGGTCCTCTCAAAATTGAGGTGAGCTAAACTGGAATTACTGGCTGACATATTGGAGATACTTTTGTTGTTATATTTATTTTATATCTTGTCTTTAGCCACAGCCACTGGCATTTCTTGAGGAAGACATTCGAGAAGTTTTAAAGCACGAGACCGGAGCGGACATTTTCAACCAAACAGATGTCCATCCGGACTACCGAACATGGAAACACAGTGTAAGTGATTACTTAACTAATTAGTAAAAAATATATTCATATATCAAGTTAATTAATAGCTAATAATGTTATATTTATTGTTTTGTTTTTTTAGTTGGATGCTCCAGCTAGAAAGGTGCGCAAGTCCCTTGTACTCGATCCTTGGGAAAAAGACTGTCTAAATTTACAACTCTTTCCAGAGCAGCTCAACATTGCACAAGTAAGTTGACTAAAAGTCTTGTAACAGGAGCAGCTAAAACAGTAGTGGATCCAAGTTAAATAATTATAAATTATATTTTATATTATATTTTTAGTTGCCAGATGACAGCCTACTGACAAGCTCATCGTTGATCACAAATACAGGGGAGGAAGAGAGCAGCCAACCTTTGAACTCCTTAGATGAGGATTCCTCTGTTTTACCTGTAAATCATTTCAAGTCCACTGCAGCTCAAAAAACACAGAAACACACTATAAACGAGGTGACTGAACACAAACGATTATTTTAACTGCTTCAAAAAACACACTGAACAAAGCTCTTCTGTGCAGGTGCACGAGTGGGAGGCCGTGGTTTATGGGAAGACTGAGGATCAGCTGCTCTTGACAGAACAGGCGCGCCAGTACCTGAACCCCTACACCTCAAGAGCCCTCGTGCTCTGAACAACAGCCCCTTCACTAACCCAATACACAGTGAGTCCAGTAAGAGACAATCCAGTCAAGAAATGCACTGTCAAGGACACTCGTAAAAAGCATGGCTGCTGTTATTGTGCTTGTGCATGTTTCTAGGTCACTGTACAGGTAAATTTGGTGATCATAGATGTGTTTTGAAGGTTTTCTTTTGAATACAGAATTCACAACAATAGTGTTTTTTGTACAGACAGGTAGATTCTGCACTAGACAGTAATAGGTAGAAACTGACATTTACTTTAAATGTCATTATATTAAAAAAAAAACAACATTTAACTCATTGTGCATTTTTTCAAATTCCTTGCTAAACTCAATGTTGCATAAAACAATGATTATTAGACACATCTTACTGATTTGCAACGCCTAATTTACAAGTAAGGAGCATGTGCATGATTTTTAGATGTTTTGGGCTTAATGGGACACAGGTTGTGTTGCACTGCTACTAATATATTTTGCTGCTGAGAACAGTGTATTTGGAAACTGGATAGCACTTGTGATGGACTATGATGTTTTTAATAGTGCAACATTTCAGCAAGGCCATAGTCAGACATTAGTTTGAATGTATTTCCTATTGTCATGTGAAAAACAGAAGGGTACCTTGTTTGTTTATTTATTTATTATCTGACAGCTCTAAAGCTTAGATTTTAATATAAATCAGACACAATACATTTTTAAAAGTTTAACTTTTGCTGACAAAACAGCCTCTACTTACACTACAACTTTATCTGGTATTAGTAATACATTGAAGAATTTTATACTGCATTTTGTCCTGAAAGGGTTCATCCTTTTGAAGGCTGTCCAGTTATTTATTTAATGTCTGCTAATTTATTTATTTTAAAAAAGGATTTAAGAAAAATATGAAGAATTATAAAGTTTTCTTTTTTTTTCCCTTACTCCATCATTGAGTTAGTCACTGTCAATGTAAAATGTAGAAGTTTTATGTTCTGCATCCATAATTATTTTAAGTAGCTAGGACATTTTTTTCTTAAGTCATTCACTAGCCCAATTAGATAGACTATTTCTGACCTCTAATCATAGACAAATTGCACTTTTTATCTATTGTTTATTGTACATATCTGATGGTTTATACAGGAGGATATAGTTGTTTGTGATGTGTGGTGTTAGTTTAACATTGTTTGTGCTGTTGAAATCCTGCTGCTTGGTTTGTTACGTCCTACATCTAATGCTACTGTGGTTAAAAAAATATCAGTGCTTCCATTTTGTAACCGTTTCACAACCCACTTCAGCTCATAGTAAAAGAACTGTGTGGCTTTGATAATGTATTATTACATTTCATTTGGATTATGTATTCGTCTGAAGGAGAGTAAAAAGGGAAACCCAGGTAGACATGGGATGTGTTGCTCACGTGATGAAGGTTTTCTTGTATTATTTGTGTAATTCATCATACAGTGTGTAAGTTGTATGTTTTTATCTGGATTTTGTACATTCCATTTGTGAGCTATAGTCAATAAGTTTAAAAGCTATTACTTGGCAATGACATTGTGGGTTCTGAGGGAATGAAGTAATACACAAGAGTAGCTGCAGCCATAGACTACTATAATCATGCTTGAGCAATACACTAAATGCTGGATTTAATTAAGGCATATTACAACATATTACACTATTTTGTAGCATTTACAGTTGGAATAACTGTCGTACAATGAAAATCCTGCTAAGTTTTTGTAACATTGTACTTTATTACAAAATAAATGCATTTCAGTATATTTTATGCATCCTGTTTGTATATCTCAAACTAATATTTTCACAGCAAGTTTTAACAGCCAAGTGTCATGAGGAGCAGATAAAGTGGTTTAAAGCTCAACCTCCTTCTATGTGTGTCCATGTAAAGATGCTAACTTGGCCTGGGGTCCAGTGACACGAGCACCTCTCGCCCCTCTCCACAGGGTCAGCTGCAGGCCTAAAGGGGCCCACTCACCCATGACTTAATGCCCCCGGGCTCCTTTGTCCTCAGGCCTGTTGGTTTTACACACCCATTCATTCAATTGCCCCCAAATGGAGGGAAGGACACAACATGATGACTTGCCTTATGCTGAAGGAGCAGCAATGCAAATGCACATACACACAAACACACAAACACATGGTTTGCCATGTTCACTTAATCAATATTCCCTAAATAAAGTAATTCTTGTGTAAATGCATCTATTGTTCTGACAGGGATGCACCATAAAGCTTCAAATATGGTCTCATTAGGAGTTGCTTATACCTTTTAGATGATTGCATGCAATAAATAACATTTGAAGTCAAATTTGTCCATGTGTCAACATTTCAAATTTTTTTTTACTGTTCAAACTGAAGTAAGGAACTGATTATTTAACCGCTGACTCTTTTGTACTTAGATTCTATTTAATATAAGTATATATTTAATTTCTATCTTTCTCCACCCTTGAGTGAACATGCACACTTCTGTGCTATTGTGTTAGCAGACAGCAGATGTCAGCCCATTATAGGCCTGACAGAGCAGTCATCTGGTAGGCAGCTCGCCCCTCCCTGTGCCCTTAAAGGCAGCTCCTGAAGCAGGAGAGGACACTTTACGCGGGGCCGTCCTGTGCCTGGTTTGGCGGGACAAGAAGCAGCAGTGTTGCCACTTGTTGCTGTTAGCAACATGAGGTCACTATGGCTCCAAGAAAACAGTGTGTAGTGGTTGAATTTCATTACTGTCATATCTGTGTGATATCTGTGTGATTGATTTTCCAGAATGAACAATATCTCCTTCAGTGCAACTTTATTATTGTAAACAAGGCAATTATATCTTGTGCAGTATCTCTTATATATCATATATACATTTGAGCAAAGCCGTGAGCCAAACTCATGACATAAATCTGTGAATTACAGTTTGTTCAGGGGTGGGCAAGCAGAGCTCTCTCTTCATAAACATTCTTCACACTGCAAGAAAAGTGTCCCCTCTCTGGCCCCAGAGTGACTGCCCCCTACAGGCCCCACACAAAGGACTAAACCACAGACCTAATCTAGTCAGGGTGAGAACCCACTGCGTTTCCCAGCAAAGGTCAAGGCCAAGGTTGGGATTAGAGCTTGTGTATATTTTCTAGAGAAAGGTAACCTCCAGCCCTCCCTCTGCGCAGTGGTACAGAGGAAAAAGAAAAGAGTGCTGTGTACATTGCTCCAGTGTTGCTCGTGGCAACAGCCTCAGTCCGTGGTCATTTGGAGAAGTTTAGGCCTCAATCCTGCTTCTTTTCACCTAATTCTTCCAGCAACAGCAGTGAAAGAGAGGGGCCCAGTGTGTTCAAAGGATGTGTGAGGTAATTCTTTGAAAAGAATTGGAAAATCTAGGTTTTGCTATTCAATTCTGTTCTTTACAATATGCAAACACTAAAATGTTTCATGCAAAAAACTAACACAAAAGCAGTCTTCTAAACACACAATAATATGTTACAGAATATAAATATTACATATTTAAAACAATGCTTTTTCATTGTATAGTTGTTGCAATGTTACTGCTCATATGTGGCAATTAATGCATGAAAATAAAATATCAAGAATATTATTATTTACATTTTTTTCCACTGGTGTTGTTTTTTAGTGATGTTACAACAAATGTGACTTGGTTACAACCTGAACACCTACATAAATGATTCTGCTGCTACTACCCTATTTACCTCCAAAACAAATTCTTTGCACAGCCCACAGTTGACAGTAGGGGGGTCTAGTCATCCTCAAAGGCCCTATTGGTGGCTCCCTGGCACTGGCTCTTCCTGCGGCACTTGGACAGGATCCTGTGGAGGAGACTGGGCGACCGCTGAGTGTGTGTAGCTGAGACAGGACCCTCGCTGTCAGACTGGCCCCAGTCCAAATCCCATCCTGCGGCTCTGTTGCCCCTCCTGAGCGCATGCTGAACGTGTCCACTGGGGACAAAGAGGAAATAACAAACACAAAGCCCTGTTTATTCCTCATGACCCAAATTCCACTGCGAGACCAGCGAGGAGCGGGACAGAGGCCGCTGTGTGCAAACTCACTGGAACACTGTCAAACAAACATGTACCTCTACAGCCTATATGAGCAAAGTGCCTTGTGTGCGCCCCTATAAAATATAATCCCATTGCAATTTGGAGTGTAACATTAGCAGCATTTGATAATTTGTGTTAAAATACATCATTGTAATATAATCATTAAGTATATAACATAAAATAAAATGTATTGCAATCACACCAATCACAAGAACTGCCTATGTATTTTCATTAGTCTTACAATGCATGCATAATATTGTTACAAATTAACTGTTATAATAAGAAGTTGTAATTAACTAAATGCATTTTTTCCTAGATAATTTTTTTGTAATTTATTCATTTTTATATTCTCGTAAACATTACGCTCTTTCCTTTCCCTCCCTTATTAATGAGAGTGATGCGTGGTGTACTGCGCGGGTAATGGGTGGGGGGTTGTAATCAGAGTGCATTGTCAACTAATGAGGGAGCGGAGGGGCCACCTGTTCCGAGGCACAAGGCGGAGACGGAGCAGTGGATGGGGATTTGGGGGGAGGTGGGGTCCCATGTTGGAACAGCTGCTCAGTGCTGTGTGTACATGATGCATCCACTGGGTCTAGGAGATTTGTTTTTGTGGCAGCACTTACGTTTGATGTCTCCTCCGAACACCTGCATCGTCCGAAACCGTGCTTCTCAGAGACACAGTCCTTCTGTGACTTGTGATCTGTTTTTTAGCCTGAAAAAAGCAGAATTAAATATGGGGCGTTATGGGCCATAATGCAGATGTAGATTGCAAGGTCAATGTAATACCATATCTAAGATACATTTGGTAGTAATTACTATAACAATCATCACTAATGATATAACTAAAAAAATTAGGAAGGACATTTTATAGTGATTGATCAACTTACACATTATTCAAAATTACAGACTGGAGATTCCAAGGTCAAGGTAGGAAACACCTCCAAAGGTAGTGGAGAAAGACCGAGCCAAGATTAAAGATACAGACTGACAGAATGGACATTGAGGTGGTGGATAAACAACAGAGCAAAGCCGTTGTGGTGGACATTGCAGTACCAAGTGATGGCAACATCAGGAAAAAGGAACACGAGGAACTAGAGAAATACCAAGGGCTCAAAGAAGAGCTGGAGTAGGCCTGGAAGGTGAAGGCATCAGTGGTGCCCGTGGTCATCGGAGCACACGGGGCAGTAACCCCCAAATTGGAGGAGTGGCTACAGGAGATCGCAAGAAAAACATCAGACATCTCAGTCC
>KN476297.1:0-18754 GCA_000787095.1 Periophthalmodon schlosseri
TAATAATACCTGCCTGTATGGCAAATGTGTAGTGTTAACTCTACAATTGCCTTTACAAGGGCTCTGGCCTTGGGGCCTCAATAGGCTATAAAATATTTTATTATTTTTTAACAACTGATTATGACATCTAATCAGTGACAATAATCTTGTCACTGGCAGCCGTTTGGTAACAGGACAGTGTGTAAATAATGTGAAATGATGAATAGATATTGGATCAGATTTCCCCACCTCTGTCGTCATATTGGTCATAATTGCCTCACTTGTGTTTTGGGGTGTTCAGACGTCACCAGTGTCCTGTTTCCGGAGCGCAGAGTGTCCCCCAAACACTGAAGTACCCAGACAGTATGACGTCATACACCCCCTGCCCTCCTCCCGCCCCTTCTACCGCCACTGGTACCGTGCCCAGAACTGTAGGCTACTGTACTCCAATGAGTAGTCTGCTGTTTGTGTGGTTGACGCACAAGTAAAGTGATCCAATTGAATACTAGCCTATGGGGTTTCAAAATGTTTAAAAAAAAAAGTATAAGTATCTTCACCAACCAACTTAATATCTGATCAGTCAGTGCTCAGCCCACTGCACCCTAAATGGATAATGCAGATAATGAAACATTTCAGAAATATTGCTATGCAGAAAATAAAAACATTTACAAAACAAATGGAAGAAGTGACAATTTTTCCACTTTTATTTTGAAATGTGACTTTACAGGGAAAACTGAAGTTCATGTTTGTGGATATAAAAAAAGTGTAATAACAAAAACAGTCACACAAAAGGTGTGGTCTTTTTGCACATTCCTTTCAGCTCCCACTGAATACATTTTGACAGGCACCTCTCTTTAATAAATATCTTCATTTACAGATGCTTAAGTACTGTAGTTATAAATATGAAGGCGCATATTTTGTTTTAAAGCAATTATAAATGTTTTGTTTTTTTGTTTTTTTTTGATACAATTATTAACATCAAGCAGACAAGCAAATCATTCAAGCAGATACAACAACTCAAAATGAAACATGGCACAAAATAAAGACAAACAAAATAAATGAGTTAAACTTAATAAAATGTTAAATTAGGCACTGGTTCGATAATAGGATCCACCACTTCAATTCAGAGCATCCTCTCCAACACTGGCACACCTTCGTTATGGCACCAGAGGTAAAGCCAAAGCGTCCTGTTTCTATAGGCAACAGAAAATTGGATTAAATCTGCATAAAGAGGAGGCACAACAGGAGGAATTACAATTGTTCAGTGTTAATATTAAGGATTGGGGGTTTTTTTAACACGACTCAGAAAGCTCTACTTTGAATGTATTTAATGAGCATGTGTCACACAATTTCTAGTTTCTAAATCAGATTTTTTTTAAAGTCATAACAACAAGGTGAATACGATTTTTTGTCTTATTAAATGTTATAAAAATGTCTTTAAAACTCCCTATTTTCCTGCAGTGCCTCATCTAGAGACATCAAATGTTTGAGCAGGTTTGAGGTTTGAGACAAAATAAAATACTTCATTTTGATATAGTTTTGATTACTTTTAACTGAAAAAACTTGCTAAACTCTTAAAATTTGTATTTTAGTATTTTGGCAAACATTGGTACAAAATGCACTGGGGCTTTGGCTGTGAATTTGTATCTTAAACCCTGATCAAAAAACAGAAGACTTTGGAAAATCAGCTGAGGTTCCAACAATTGAAATATCAAAGCAAATACTGATATGAATCTTAAATAATTTTGAATAAATAATTTTCAAAAAACATTTGTGCATACAATCTGGCAGATTTCACAAGAGTACTGACTCATGTAGTAGCCATATAGAGGTGCTGTTCATTTCCTGGGACACCAAAGGTAACGGAACATGTCACCTGCACAGCGTCGTCACGGCCAAATCGCATTTCTCTGTACTTGCATCTTCAAATCCTCAGCCCCTCATTTCTCTGCAGTAAAATTCTCTCACTCTGATTCAACTATATACTCTGTGTATATCGTTATAGCATTTTCCCCCTTTATTGTGTTTATGCAACTGTAACTTACTATATGTACTGTATATCTGGGACAGAGTGAGCTAGTTTTGTAGCAGCAAGACTGAAAACTGATTTCTGCTGCAGAAGATATGACTTTGTGAATACGGTGATACATACTTTATTGTCCCTGTCTTATGAATTTGACCCATTCCTCAATGCCACTGCAGAGGCAAGCCATTTCCATCTCCAGCTCAGTTTGGTGCTTGACCACCCAGCTAAATTAACCTTGAAATCCCTCACCCAGACCAGGAATTTAACCCCAGACCTTCTTACTGTGAGTCTAGACTCTACTAGTACTAACCACAGCTAAATCCAAAATTTTACTTTTGATTGATTTTTCAGCCGTACTAAGATGGACATGGTTGCACCTAAAGGACACAGCTCAGTAGAGGGGATCATCAGCTGAAGAGTTGAGGAGACAAGTTTTGAGAAATAAGATGCACCCATAGAGACTATCACCTCACCAACATCCACCAAACACAAAAACATGTGAGAAATGCATTTGGCTCGACCTGAGGGAGGTGAAAGAGCAGGAGACAGTGACAGGACCAGTGTTTTTCTGCACCTCAGACTCCACCTCCAAAATGCACAGGGCCCCAATGTCCATCTTTACATTTGTTCTCTCTTCTCTTGGTAAAAAATGCTGAGGAAGATAAAGTGCCATGTTGTGACGTCTTCCTCCGGTTTTAAAAGTAAGCCAGGGGCGCCCTCTGCTGGTCGGCCTTAGTAACAACCCTCTCTCCAATTCTCCCCGCTGTAGGTCCGTGGGGCAGGCAGAGATCTGCAGAGGACATCATTTTGTTTTAGAGATTGTGTTACTGCTGTTCTCTCTGTGTTTAGGCCTTGGGATATGTTTGTAAACATTTTTGGTAATAGAGCCAGACATACCTGCGTACAGGCTGCACCAGTTTGCTGCGGGGCACCGGTATCCCTCCTCCTCCCCCTGCTGGGGCACTGGGGCGGGGCAGACCAGAACGGGGTGTAGCCAGGGAGCGCGTGGGCGTGGAGGAGGCAGAGTTTGGGGTAGACGTGGCTTTGACAGGCTGCCTCAGGGCGAGGGGTGACGGGGTGGCAGGAGTCCTAAGTTTACTAGGAGATGGGACTGAGGAGAGACCAGACATTAATCTTCAGAGTTTAGCTGCTGTTTTGGTCTTACAAAGTTTATCTAAAACATAACATTTGACGAAGACCAAAGATTCACCACATGTGGCTCTTGAGTTACCACATTCTGAGCAGTAGTGCAAATCTTTCAGTGTCAGACAGTTTGAATCAGATTCTTGGGAGTCACAACTGAACTCAGAATCGATTTACAATTCAAAATGATTTATTCCATTTATGATACATTAATCCAAAATGATGAATTGATGATGGCAAAGATTTTATACATTATGTATTTGAACAATGTGCATGAAAGAACATTCCTTTTCCTAGTACCCAATCAACTGATTTCCATGATTTAAAAAAAAACCCAAACAATATTTTCTTGAATTCCATTGGCAGGCAAATAGCAATAAGGATGATGTCACACATAAGTTTGAGCATTTTGAATCGTTTTGATTCAACACTATGAATCTTTGATTCAGAATCTACTCAATTCACAATGAAACACCTTAACAAGTACAACTGAACAAACAGTAAATGCAATAGTAACAGCACAGGACTGTAACACCAATTGTTCCAATGCAGATATACCGACATGGGAGGATGCACAAGTCACTGATGAGAGCAAGACCACAGGCACAATATTTAAGTTGAACCCTCAGTGATAATAAAAATACTCACTGAAATCTCCTTCTTCTCCAAAGCAACAAGAGAGCGGGACTGAACAGAGACAGAGACAGGCTTCAGAAGAGCCGCGGTGTGACAGTGATCAGCGTGAACACTGGTTATGTGTGTGGGTATGTTTATAATGGTTTTATACTGTCACCCATTGTCAAATCCAGTTTTGTCATTTTGCTCTGTGGTATTGTGTCGGAGTTGTTGCCCTACACACATTTTTGTGAAGGACATAAGCAGTAAAGCAAACATAAAAAACAGCCTACCACACTTTCTGCTCTGCCTGCCCATATAAAACACTTTAAAAGACGACATGAACCTCTCTCTAATTTGGGACAGTTGTTACCTCTGAGGGCAGCAGGACTTTTGAGGTGCTGTTTGGTTTTTGGGGAGGTGCGGGAAGAGGGGCTCTGCTGTCTGGAGTGAGGAGCTGCTGCTGTAAAACATGGCACATTTAGAACTTTGGCTCCATTTGACAAGAGAGGAAGAATAACACCACAGTGCCCACTCAAGCCTGTAGTTTAATTAATCACCACTAGAGGGGGCCAGAGCCAAACAAAAGAGGCAGTATCATTCAGAGAGCAGCTCATGACACCAGACCAGCCACGGGGAGAAAGGGAGAGGGAGGTTAAGTTTAGTCACATGCTTTAACTGAAGAGCCTCCCATCAAAATGAACAGCATGCTTCATACATGCAAAGCTCAATGTATAAAAATAGTGTAGATAAAAACCAGAAGAGGAAAATGTGGTGGAAAGTCGCACTGAGAATAGTATTGCTTACATCAAAGTCCATTGAGTGTAACATAAAGTCAGTCATATAAATAGAGGGTGGTGCATAAGAAAAGATGAGTAGCTAGAAATAAAGATTACACTCAAACTAGACAATGGAGTATACTTGAATAATGTTACTGTATTTTAAATAGCAAACTAGATGATTCAATTTTTACTTCATTAATACTGCCCAGCCTGCATAAAGTTTATTAAGTATTTGTAAACAAGCTAGTGTTGTCCTTTAACAGGCTATTGTAAATTGAATAGCATTGTAAGTATTAAGCCTTTGTTATTACCAATTTTACCACCCAACAGCAAGATGGTTTGCCATGCTACTTTTTTTTACAATACAAAAATAATACATGCATTTTGCGAAATTATTATTATTTTTTTAGGTATGCAATTGAATTTTTTTTCAAATTAGTCTTGTGTGTAGACAAGGTTCTAATGTAGTAACTAGGTATTTTGGTCCTGACCTGTTTTACAAGATAATGTGGGGAAAGTATTTAGCTATTTGACAGAAAGTCTTCAATAGCTGGGTATTTACAGTTAATGACATGTAAAAATCCAGATTAGGTGCACTTGCTGTTGTAAAGAGCAGATTGTAAACAGATAAAGGTAGTTCAATACGCGTTTAACAGGCTTACATTACGACCCCTGACCTCTGGTAGGGAGTGATCACTGTCTTTATCTCAAATGAAACTCAGGAGATTTAATGAGTTACTCTAGTGCTTCAATTGTACTTCGAGCGCGTTTAGGTAAACATTTACTTTTAAGTAACAACACTACAAGATATTTTTCCTAATAAATATATAAATCATCATGTATGTTAGTTTCAAATGATGTCAAAACTGGAATAATTTTAAATGTTTATTAAACCTTAGATGCAATAATTGTTAACAAATAAATTTTTTTCTTACTGTATATGGAAATACCATAATATTTTGATCCTACAATCTATGAAGTTTTATCCAACATTAAATCAGTGTTCCCATTGATGATGTAGAACACTTTTTGGCTACTCTACGCACAACGGTTACACATGAGCTCCCTTTTTATTCAGGTATTAAACAACACTAAACGCAGTAATGACCAAAAATAGGATAGACAGGATTTATGTGACAGAAAAGAGGATTCCCATTAACCAAAGGCACAGTCTCAAAGCACACATCCTTTTAGAATGGAGAAAATCACTGCTGAAAAGGAGATTAAGCAGCCTGTCGCACAGCTAAATGTAACAGAAGAGCTAAACCCAGTGTTCTCATGCAGAGTGAGCCACAGAGAGGGTATGTGTGTGTGGGGAGTACTCACTGGCAGACTGGTTCTGATGGCGTGGTGAACCATTTGGCACTTGGAGGTTGGACTCAACGCTGCGGCTGTTTTTCACCGGCTCTGGACTCTGGGACGCTGCCCCCGATGTCCGCGTCAGGTTAGGAAGACTACGTCGCAGCTTTTCTGTGACAAGACAAGTAATTATGTCAAAAGATCCTGTATGATGTACGATTAAGACTTTTGAACTACTTCGGATACAGCAGCCTTGATATCTCCTGTAATTCAAAGTAACACATGAGGTGAAAAGCAATATGTATCAAGCTAAAAACAATAGTATCTGGTGAAGTTGCTAAATTGTGAAGGCAGTGAAGTAACCAAAATAATAGAAAAACCTTGGTCAAAACCTCAAAGTCAGTCAAATGTGAACAGCTGTGAGGAAGAGGCTGGCAGAAAACAACAAGACAGAATGACCCAAAACTAATCTAGCAAGTAAACAGTTCTAGGGCAAGTAAATATAGCAGTATAACATCTAACTCATAATTGCGTCTGAATGACAGCTGAACAAGTCTTGATTTCAAAAACATTGTCCAGATTGTAACCTTTCCTACCATGGACCACTCTGAAACGAATGAGGGATTATAAGAAATGTCAAAGGAAGAGATTGTTCTTACCTTCATTCTTGACAACGCTAGTTTGCAGGTCATGGCCGTGCCCTTGTAGTGAGTGTCTGGGTTGCTGGAGGCGGCTGATCATTGGCTGTGGGGACCCTCTGCCATGGCTGTATTCTATGGAGCGGGCCGGAGACCTGGAGCGGGGGGAGTTTCGGGGAGAGACGCGAGGGGAGTGTCGCGGGGAGGGGCTGAAGCGCGCGGAGGGCAGGTGGAATGCCGGGTGCACCGCGTCTTCCTCATCCTCCAGGCTGTGGGCGTCCAGCTCCTGGTCACTGAAGGTGCTGCGTCTCAGAGAGTGACAGGACGAGCCCGAGCTGCGGCGAGACGCTGTGGCTGCATACTCCTGCCTCAGACCTGAGACATATAGGAAGAACTGGGTACAGTAGCATCATCAGCACATATCTGGAATCAAAACTGTCATAAGTCTCAGGGTGTGGCATAGCCTGTATATATAAAGTGGACATAGCTAACACGCTAGCCGTCGTGTTCCAAATAGGAAGTGCTCATAGGCGCGCTTCCGGCTTCCGGCTCCAATTCACTTTACATTGAAAACTATCGCCCCTCTCTCTGTATCTGCTGCGGTGGGGCTCGTCATTTTGGTCTTAAAATGTTCATATTAACCCACTATACATGATCCTGGTATTTTTATTTCATTATTGTATCAGTAAATCAGGATATGAACATTAATAGACAAATCAGCCGCCTTAGCATTAGCAACAGGTTTGATTGACAGCGTGACCGCTCCTTGCTAAACCAGCGGTGTGGGCGGGAAGGGGTGTTACCTTTAACAGCCTGGCACCGGATTGGCTCTTTGGTTGCTATGATATGGTCGGAGTTCCAAATATGGAACTCGGCTCCAAATTGGCCCCTATAACTGCTCTAGCCTCGATGAGCTTCATTTGACTGAAGCCTAACGCTATGGGTGACGTCACACTCCCTTTGTCCGCTTCTTTATACAGTCTATGGGGTGTGGTCATGATGAGCTCTTATGTCATTTAAAAATGGCTCTCCAGCGCCCCCTGTAGTCATAATGGGACAGCTAATTTGAGTTTTTCGTAGAAAATTGAAATTTGGTACGCACGCTCTTTATTATATACTGAACAATAATTACTCAACTGTGTTAATGACCGTCCAGTTAAATCTGTGGTTTAAATTATGTTAAAACTTGAGGTGTAACAAAATAGATTGGTGATTGTGACGTATCCAATGTCAAAAGTAACACATATTTTGGACCAAGCTGTAAAAAGCTGATAGAGATACTCAGACCATGCCCCCCTGCTTCAGTGGAGGCAACATGAACACATTTTATTAATATGACATGACATTGCTCAAAAGGGCATTTCTAGAGAATACATAGCATTTTATAATACAAGTATGATAATTGCTCCACACTCACATTGCAAGACGTATCTTTTTTTTCCAAATATTTAATTTGAGTCTAGAAGTACTCACTCTCCTCCTGCATGCGGGCCAGTATCTGCACATCGGTGACGTCGTTGAGTTTGTAAGTGTTGGAGGAGCCCACAGAGTCCTCGTCCATCTCCGACGTGCTCAGCTCACTGTCCACAGACGACTGTGGGCTCACGGCTGGAGGGTTCCTGTCTGCTGACGAGTTACGCTGGTAAACTGGGAAAAAAAACAGAACTAAAATGAGAATGTATTCAATTATCAAGTTTTTAAGAAATTTAAGACTAGGAGTGTAAAAATTCCCTCTGATTAAACTTTTAAAATTCCTGGTGACTTTTTCTGATAATAGATGCAATATTTATAAACAATTTAGATTTGTTTTAATTTAACCATTCTTTGTGTATGTTATAGTCAAATAGTCTTAAAAGTGCACTATGTAACTTTTGTGATGGAGGGCCCCCGAACTGCTCCATAAAGCTGTGCTATGCCTAGAATGTTCCACAGCATGGCATAACTGTTACTGTTTAGTAGACAGTAGAGGATACAATATTAAAGAGAAAAAAAGAAAGTCTGCCCTTTATTTTTTTTAAACAAGTCCCAAAGCATTGTTCATCTAATTCACTTTTTGTTGCTGTAAAGATAAGTGTTGCTCAGATGAGTCCCTACAGTGGTGTAGATGTAGTGGATTACCTGTGTTTGTGGGCAGGAGCTGCTGTCTCACGATGGGCACTCTGGCGGGCGTGGACGAGGGCGAGTTGAAGCCGCTGCTGTACGGACTGTTAGCCGCGTTTGAGCCGTAAGGACTCCCATAGCTCACCTGACTGTACGGGCTGCCATATAAGCTCCTGCGCTTCAGTGCTGCAACCAGAGCGGGAAAACAGACACGTGTTAGCTTACTAGAATCTTAGCTTACTAGAATCTTAGCGTGTAGATTTTTTTTCAGAATATAATGAAACACTCATTAATTTTCCTGCATTGTGTGCAATTTATGTTTTAGAAGCCTGAATGGTTGTCATTTTTCAGTGTATCTACTAGTGTTGTCACAATACAAACATTTTGTATTGTGGATTTTGATACTTAAGGATGGACGCAATACTCAGTACCAATTCTGAGATACCACGATGATAATAAAAAAAATCTTTAGATAATAGAATGTGATTTTCAACATTAAATAATAGTAGTTTCTTTTATATTCCCATGTGGCCTTATATCTGTGTAAGCCCTCAGTTGTCCAGGTAGGTTCCAAAGTGGTCCATGGGTATATACTAGTCTATGTGTCTTATACTTGTTCTGATACAGCTCAAGATCATTCTAATGCTATTCAGGAAAGTTCATTTTTGTCCTGTGAATGTGACTTTTTTTTAGTATCAATAGCTGCTCAAATTAGTATCTAGTTTCTATGCTAGTTTTAGTATAGATTAGTATCCGATTTTTGATACTTTTGACAACCCAAGTATCTACCTAAAGGATGTATTGGTGTGATGTGCATGAATGAAGGACTATCTAGTTTCGATACAAGTTTTAGTATCGACACCTGGGTATCATCTTTACCCCAAACCTTATGGCCGAAAGACAGACAAACCTCCTACTTCACCAACAAACAGCTCAAAAGTTGCAGTTTAACATAATTATGGAATATCATAATATTTGTCGACCCGCTGTCACACTTGTCCATTTAGCGCCGGATACACATAGCATCAGAAAGAGAGCACATGTCTAAATCAATGCAGGCTGTTCTCTAAAGTGCAGTCCATTATTCCTTATGCTGGAGGAGGCCGTGGTTCCACTCTACACAGCAAACCATTCAGCTGGACTCACAATGAAACGCTCTATGAACCAGCGGCCCAGTGCTTTCTCTCTCACAAACACCAGACTGTGGACTGTTTCAGTGCAAGTCTTTGTCGCTGTCTGACGGGACATATTTACACAGCTGTGGAAGTGCCTTTAAAGATCAGCGAGCTAACTCTGAGCTCCACTCCATCTCCCTGTTCCTGTGATCAGCACTAGGGTCTGATGCATTATTCAACAAACTACATCAAGTCCACACTGACAACATGCGCAAAAGAGTGAAGACTGTAGCAAGCCAATACACCAAAACAAATATCAGGCTTATTTTCACAAGGGGTGGATGGTAGGGCTGTAGGGCTGTAGTCCTTTAGTCATTTAGTCGATTTATCGATTGATGGTGTCTTAGTTGACCAAAATTTGTATTACTAATAATAATGAATTTTACTTATAATGCACTTCACATTTGAGACAAATCTCAAAGTGCTTCAAAGTGTATTAGTCAACTAATCATTTTATTTGATTTATAAGGATTTATATGGGACAACAGCAGAATTTGTATACCTTTTTTTCTTGTATTTTTTTTGCATAAATAGTTGTTTTTGCATGAACTCCAGTGCAGTTGTAGTCTTGTGAGTGCAGTTTTGGGCCAGAAACATAGAGATGCATGATAGTTTTGAAAGCTTTCACCACGCCCCCTTTTTAGTAACTAATCGATCAGCAGGACATGTCTTTAGTCGACCAAGAATTTCTTTTCTACACCCCTAGTGGATGGCGGCTGAGTTTTGGCCTGTCAGGATTTTTTAAAAGTTTCATGCCACTAGTTAATGCCACTATAAATGTTCAAATTTTTATTTAGTTGCTAAAAGCCCAAATTTCCAAATCAAAATTTCAATCCTAAAATTTGTATAAACAATGTCCTGTATTTTAAAATTATTTATAATATTTACTCATGCAACTATTTACTGTACCAATAATAACTAATGACTTTCTTAGTCAGATCAGCAATTATTATTATCATGACCAACTATCATCTGAAATGTCATTGGGTTCTGGCTATGCTAACTTGAGGAAACTTGACAAAAAACTTGAAACTTAAAAATGAGGAGAAAGTTTAATAAGACAAAGCCTGGTATTGAAACTTACAGCTTTAAGCATTTTCTGAACATATGACAAGAGGAAGGCTAACAGTGTTGCCTTTGTCAACAAGAAAATGAGGAGGACCAAAGTGTGACGTGAGAAAGAGGAACTAACTCCACTGTTTTTGTGTGACTGTGTTTTGACCCTTATGGCGCGCCATAGAGCAGCAGCCCAGGACAGCTGTCAAAAATATGGAAGAAGAACTATGCTGAACTGCTTTGCTTTCGTAACAAATGCTGTGTCTGAGCCGCCTCCCTGTTCAGTCTTATATAACATGTACATGAGGGCCCGGTCATGTTTAAACTCTGGGAATGCCTTCAGTGAGTCAGCAGCTACACAAAACATCCCTGTCTTTGTCTAAATCTCCTTTAGACAAACACGAGTAAAGCCATGGTTTGGGTGTGGCTTGGTCAACTACTAGAGGCATTAAGCACTTTTAAGTTTGCTCTCCTCTTCACAAAAAAATGAGCTTACAAAGGATACTGAGAAAAATGTTCCGACTTCCTTTAGTTGCTCTGGTGACCACAGTATTGACAAATGAAAGTGGGTTCAGTTGTCTTATGGGATTTCTCTTGTCCCACAGGATGAGGAGGTTCTCTGTAAAGATGACATCATTTTTATGAGTAAGATTAAACTCATA
This sequence comes from Periophthalmodon schlosseri, assembly GCA_000787095.1. Classification (NCBI taxonomy): domain Eukaryota; kingdom Metazoa; phylum Chordata; class Actinopteri; order Gobiiformes; family Gobiidae; genus Periophthalmodon; species Periophthalmodon schlosseri. Next base: position 11,476 of record KN476297.1, read on the forward strand.
ATTCTGCATAATCGCAAAAATATTCATATGATGCGATAAGAATGAGATATGAATTTAAAGACCTCTCTTGTAATGAAACAAATTGTTCTTATAATAATTATGGAACTTTCTTACTGGCCCAGTCCTATTTGTTTTATTAAATGTAATGTAATGTAATGCAATGTGTTTAATTAGGAAGGTAAGATTAATCAAAATCAAATCAAAATTGCAATTTGAGTTGATGTACTGGTAATTAGCAAATCACAAAGGCTGCAGTTATTGAAGTACAATCATTGCCTCCACAAACAACTTAATATCTGGTTTTATTTTGCAAAAAAACTGCTAATCCTAGTAGTTTAGATCTGTACAAACATGTTCTAAAGTACATATGATTCTTATATTAGTTTATCAGTTTGTTTTTCAGTCTTTTTGTCAATTTTCCTTGATGCGATTACCGTAAAATGCAAACTTTGAACAGAATCCTATTACCGGTACTTACACAAACTGCAAATCTAATCACAATCACAATGCTTGTCAGATATTTTTTTTCCCAGATCATTCAGCCCTATACTTAACCTGAAATGATGAAATGAAACATGCACTGCTAATAGCAACATGACGCTAACAGAGATATGCATGTGTATATAGGCCTGTCACGATAATTACTATATCGACCTATCGTTCAATATATGTTAGACGGAACAATATTTTTGGGGGGTCAGTATTTATTGTGTCTACATTTTCTTTGTGGTACTGGGACATTTATGGTTATTTTTTGGCTATATGATCAGATTTGAGCTGTAGAAGGTTGAATAAATAACTTCTATGACTCATTACAGATGCAAACCATCATTCTTCTATTTATTTATTTAACAATATTGTACATTTCAAATAGTTTTGTGGTTTAAATCTGCTCTCGGGTTATTGTGTCAGTGGCATAAATTAGTTTCTGTATTATCATTTATCGTCTATATTTACTTCAGCAATATATCGTACTTTAAAATTTGTTACTGTGACAGGCCTATATGTATATAATAAACTTTATGGCCTAATGTAAAAACAAGTTATGAGTTGGAATAATATGAGTTGGAATAAGGTCTTTGGCTGACTAAATGCTCCATACTGCGACAAGGACCAGCACAGAGCAGTGTGTTCTATTGGTCAACATGATCCAGAGTCACATGAGCGTCTCTCTGTCAAAACGGGACTGACCCGGCTCAGTTTAGACCAGGATCTGAGAGCAGCTCTTCTCAGGAAGGACTAATATTAGGGACGTACAAGTCTCAAAAATTACAAGTGCTAAACTCCTCACGACAAGACAACATGGAGGATGACACAATGTTGTATGCTGTATAAAGTCGCACTACACTTTTTGGCAGGAGGAAAACTATTACTGAAGTAGAAAGTGATAGGTAATGGAATCTTGCTGCTTTTTCAAAACAAACAAGTCCGGTTGGTTATAAAAAGTACCTATTACCGGTTTATTGTAAAAATACTACTACAGTGGAGGTAGTAAATTAATTAATTTAGCTCATCAAAAAGTCCATTAAAACAAGTGTTTTGACAACATTAAAATGACTATCCCAAAATGACATCTGCTTTTTGCCATATTATCATTATCATTATTCTTATTTCTAAAATACATGTTTCAAAGTTGAAATGTATGATTATTTTCCATGCTATCCTGCAATGATGTAATTTAACCCAATGTCATATTATCACTAACTTTTCAGTATTATATTTTCTCAATTTATTATTAGTAAATAAAGCTAAAAACTAGATAGTTTTAAAATATAAAATCTTCATGTGTGGAACAAGTTCGACAGAATCATATATTTATTTCTGAAGACCAGTCACATTGCAGTTCTCTTTAGCATTGTACAAATTTAGACTTTGTCAACATGAGCAGAAATAAATCAGACTGGACTCTGTGACGTCGTGTGGAGCTTCAGCCCTCTGTATCCCACCATGAGTCGCAATAGTTTCCACATGAACTCACCAAATAGAAAGCATTCAGTGTCTTCTGTCTATGCATTTGTTCTCTAGAATCTATACACCAAATTATTGGGCTCCAAGTGCTGATACAAATAGTTGTACCATACATCGTAAAATGATTGACCAACACAATATCCACATAGACACTAATGACAAAGATCTTGCATCTGACAGATTTACATTTTGTTCCATACTACTAATAATTTCACTAAAACTTGTCTTGGTTCAGTAATGGTTAGAGCTTGGTGTAGTTCTGATGTAGACTAGGTTTGGTCCTGCCCTACTCCTATATTTGGTTCCCAGATTTGTCTCATTTTTGATGTGGAGTGTGCAATTGTGAACTCGCCATCAAAATATTCAAAAAGATTGTTCATTATTCTCTTGATAAAGTGCTAATTTGGCATTTCTTTGTGATGGTGTAGTCTTTGTAATATACATACATTGATTTGGCATTGGCTCAACCTGCCTATTTATCTACACTTTGGACAGACACAGCTGGTTCAGTCTTTTGTGAGCCCTGAGGCTGGAGCAGCAGACCAACTATTGTAGTGTTTCACTTTGTTGTTGTCTGGTGAAGTCATCTCAATGGAGTCTCCAGTCAGTGAGTCACTATTGCCATACCACAGACACACCTCGGGTTCAATGAAAGAGTTTTATGGATAGCAAGCTCATCAAGTTTGGTTTAGAATTTTCGATAATTATTTTACATTTTCTATTTTTTCTCTACGCACATAAAGTAAGAAAAGTTCAAATTTAAAATTTTACACACACAATAAAACCGCCATAAAACCGTTGGTAACACATTGACCCATTAAAACACCAAAACCTAATATGGTTCTGCTTATTTATTTCCCAAGTGCTAGTGAACAAATTGAACCTTAAAATGCATAGGACAGGTTAATCTACTAATTTCAATAAAACATAGTTAACATAAATATATTTAAGATTTACTAAATATGTTGTCCAGTATATTCTTGGGTTGTTTTGGGTTAAGTTTATAATTTTACTTCTTGGTTGGACAGGGGCAGCAGATATGACCTACACAGAGGCAATTCCAGTGTTACCTAGCAACCATAATGTGAACTAGAGCCAAAACATTGTTAAACTATTGTCTAAATTAGATAATAGTTATGATAAAATAATAAAATAAAATAAAGGTTTAAACTGCCAGAAAAATGCCTTCCTTGCGTGTAAATTGTCCCTGCATTTTGGAAAGAATTTTTGGTGTTAATGACATAGGTAGGATTATTCTGTTTTAGAACGCCCCACCACTTCTATTTTTGCACTTTTCTTTACACATTTTTTCCACAAATTGCCACTTAGCTGCCGCTAAAACTATGTCAAAACAATATTTACCACAGGTACTATCCCACCAAACAAAGTAATAATTAAAAAAATCTTAAAATCCTTCATATTCACTTTATCCTTAATAGTGCCTATGTACCTGACATGGAGAGGTCCAGTCTGTGGATGAGGGAGCGTTTGGCCGACTCCATCTCAGGACTGGGGTTGTCCAGAGCCTGTCGACACCACACGATGGGACTCAAGGCCTTCTGTAGGGGGCTATTCAGTTTGGCTTCATATAACCTGGAAAATACAAAGAGGAGCAGAGTGAGGGCATGGGCTAGAAAATAAATGAAAATAGGTATATGAAAATAATACATGAAATGGAAGAAAAAGAGTTGCAGAAGACATTAGGATGGGCACTCTCATATAAAAGGTGCACTTTGTAACTTTTCTAGTGGAAAGTCTGTCACTAGTTGTTTCATAGAGATGTTATTGCTTTGCCTACATTCTTACTGTAAGTGGGTTCACGTCTCCACACATCTGGAGCCTCATTGATAAAGCACTGATGCGCAATGTTTCATGTGTCATTCCATGTTAAGTCTGTGACCTATAAAAAAGACAACTTGATTTGAAACTGTGCAGTTGTTCAGTCCACAAACAGTGAACCTTGAGGGTGGGGGCTTTCTGAGATTCTGTGTAAGTTGTGTTTTGTCCATGCTTAGTCAAAATCCCACGTAATATTTCATTAATGATCCCCTGACCTGTAACTCAGCCTGGTGGTATTGCTTGCCTCCATGGAAATGGATACATTTTATGCCAAATTATGGAACATTCTAAGCAAAGCAATACCGTCTCCATGGAGAAAAGTTAGTATTGAAAAATTACATCCTTTAACAAAGCAAAACCAAAAGCTTTTCCTGAGAATAAAATACAAAGTTTCCTTTGAAGCACTATTGATGAGGACCACCCTGGATCTGCTGCAGTGTCTTTAGTTTATGTTGGAGGTGCTAACTCAGCCCCATTGATTATAGCTGTCAGAGCGCTCAGATGTGGATGAAAGCCCAGCACCGTTTGATACAACTCTCCAATGTGACCACGGCTTTTCTTCTCATTTGACGGATCTGAAAGTAGTGTACGAGTTTGTGTTTATGCGTGGAACAGGTCTGAGTCAGCAGCTGTCAGCTCTGAGGTAGCATTTCTCATATAAACACAACACATCCGAGACAGAGGGTAGGGGAATACAGGCAAAAACTCACTGTGGATCAGCGTCACAGCAGAGGACACTCAGGATCTGGAAGACTCTGATGTTATTGTACTTTTATTAAACTAAAGTAATGTCTGCAATTGATGATATTAATGTAAATATGTGAAATGCACTGATTATAGTGATCAATGTTGCAATATTAAAATGGTATTCATATTGTGGTCAGGTCTCAATGGTCAAAACTGTCCGGCAGTAGATTTTTTAAAAATTGGCAAAATTTGGGAATAAACCGAACTATAAATAGGAAAAAACAGGACTAAGATAGGCCAAAATGATGGGTTTTTGTGGTCATATACAAAGTTTGTTATTATTTTAATTCTCTGGGTATTGTTGTACTTATATTCTGATATGACCCTAATATGAGTACCGTAATAGTATTGTGCAGCCCTGGTATATATCTTGCCTGTCCTGAATGGGCAGTGTTTAAAATCCGGTCAGATGCTAATTCTGGGATTACAGGAGTCTGTAGCAGGAGCTGGCACAGACAGGGCACTACCGCGTAATCCGACATCCAGATCTGATCTAGGGGCAGAGGCAGAGCGGTCTGAAATATGGCGGGGGGAGTGAGTCCGAGTTCAGCCACTGGAACAAATAGTGCGGAGGCTTCATCAGAGACGCAAAGCCCACAACAAAAGGCCTCTTTAAGTCAGAATGAATGTCTATTCAGGTTTAAAATGATATCCTTATCTGGCAACACCATCTGCATTTTGGCTGTAAACTTCTTTAATCACTTGTTTGCCACATCTACACTGGTCTTCCAAGTACCACCAGCTCTAAAACTGGAATAGTCTAGAAAGCAATCTACAAAAATGTAGATACGATAAACTCAGGAAATATTTCAACTGGTGAGGAATCTGCGCATTATGGGACTTGTGTTTCAATATCTCATCATCATGGTTATTGTTATGTCCATAAAGTACCCCTTGACTTGACTCTCTAGCTGGATTAGATGTCGTTTTAGAAGTTAAGTTTCCTCTTCTTCAACAAGATGACTTTGACCCTCATTTGTCAAGTTTTCTTCAATGTAATGAATAAATCGGCTACGTCTTTGAGTGCAATCGAGCCCATTAGTGTCCTGTTGGAGTCGTAAAAGAGACCAATTGAACCAAGCCTCTGTTGAAGGGCCGATAACACGTCTCTAATCCGGTAACAAAGGCCCTCGTCAACGTAAACTGTCCAGTGTAGCAGAAAACTACCTCGTCCAATTCCACCAAAGTCGATACGTCTGCAGCTCATTTCAATGTAAACACAGGAGCTCAAATCTGTGAGAGGCTTAGGGATTATGCTTTTGAAGGAAATCTGTGAAAAGCCAAACTAATGCTGCACAGCTCAGCAAAATCTGCAAATATACTCAAGCAGTGCTTCTCAAATAGTTTCATTGTAACTTTGCAGGTTCTATTTATGCTATATTGTGGTTATATACTTTTGGACATATTGCATATCTTAAAATATGAAATACAAGTTGATTTATTTCAGCCTTGATGTAAGTGCACAAAAATAGTAGCTGCTACTGTTTACGTTGGTTAGTTTTGCAGTGAATGTTTTTACATAATATAATAGGAGCTTTAAAAAACTAAAATGAGATTGGCAAAGACTAACATGGATTGAAAAGTCAAGGTATAAATTTAAATCCTAAAGATCTAAACTAGAAATAACTAGCAAGACTGAACTTCAACTAGATCTTTTTTTTTTTTCTTCAAATTACAGAAACTACTGAATATTAAAAGTGACATTGTATCACTGTGTAAGTTAATGTAATGCATCATAATCAAGACTTGCTTTGGTAAAAGGGCAAGATAAGAGTGGATACAGCACTCCAATAATGGTCTTTCCACGTACTTCCCAAACAAAACATTGCAATATCAGAGAAGAATCTTTTGATGTTGTTCAAAAGACCAAACTCTGTCTAATGAGATGCTGTCACTGCTGTTTTTGGTCTTGCTGAAGCTGCAGAGCATTTGGAGCTGTTGCAATCACCCCTCTCTGTGTAAAGGGAATCTACAGGAGGGAAATAACCATGAAGCTGCCTCTCCCATCGGCTGCCTCTCCTATGGGCTGCCAGGCAGGAACACTACTTTCACTTCTAACTGTAGTCGCTAACTTCCTGTCACCCCTGACTGCAATGATAAACAAGAAACAAGAAATCTGTCACAGCACAACAGGCAGTGTAACAGATGATAAGGTCCTGAACAGCTGAGAGGTAACAAATAAACACAAATGTACACAAGATAAGAGATATAAGGCAGATGTACAACTAAGTGAGGTCATCTTTGGGCAGTAAAGATGTTGGACGTTCTCTCCTGTCAGTAACACAATAATAAAACTCGCTCAGGTTTCAGAGAAGTTTCAGAGCAGATGTCAAATGTGGATGGTAGAAGTAGTGTTATAGCAGCTGTGCCCAGGCAGTGTACTCAGCCCTGAGCATACAGACACGGTTGTAAACGCCAGACACCTCTCGGGACAAGCTTGTCACTCACCAGCTGTCCTCGTCCTCGTGCAGACAGTCCATGTCCTCCAAGTCTAAGATGTCTACTTCATCCAAGATTGATGTTTCGCCTTCATCATTGAACCCTCCCGTTGTCTCTGAATACAGTGAGTTCCTGCTGGACAGAGGAGCGGCCCCGGTGGCCCCTTCACTGTCGTACGCTCTCCTAAAACTGATGCCGTCGTACGACAGTCTGGGGCTCAGGCAGCGGCTGTTCTCCACCAGTCCGCCGAACCCCACCCCAGTGTAGCCGGCCAGCCCCGCTGGCA
>KN476298.1:0-24277 GCA_000787095.1 Periophthalmodon schlosseri
TTATTATTATTATTATTATTGTAGTGCTACATTTTATTTAGAATTGCATCATTCCAAAAGGTAAAATCACTCCCACTCAGTTTGAACCATTTTAAACACATCTGAGCCCTGGTCGTTTCTCTCTATGATTAGTTTGTAGATAAAATTAGTTATCACATTGGCTTCTGTCATATCAAATAGTAAAAAAAGCCAGTCTTTTGAGAAGCTCTTTGACATGAACGGATCTAAAAGATTTGTATCCCACAATGGAGCTAAAAGTCCCAACCCTAGAAGCTACTGACAAGGTCACCTTTTTTTGTCCTATCAGGCACTTTTTACCAAGAGTCATAGGAAAACAACTGCCAAACACCATCCTAGACACTTGATTCTCATGGTGCAATATCAAAGCGACAGAAAGGACTAAGTGAGCGGGGCTATAAGTGCAAACTAAAAACATGTTCCTTACTCATGGTTTGAGATCCATTATAGGCCCTTTAATGCAACTATTAGCTGGACATGGTAAATTTGCAATAGCGCCACTTAAAATTTCATGCAACTGCAACACAAACCAAAATCTGCTGCCTGCCTGTGTATTAACCAACTTCTGCTCATCACTGCCTTCTCCAACAGCTCTGACCCCACCTGGTGCCTGGGGGACATGGGCTTCACAAATGCTGTCCCACTTCCTACCTATGGAACACCTATCCACAACCCACCCTATGATCCTACACAACTTGATTTATCAAAATGTACAATAACATTGTTTCTCTAATTGTATTTTTGCATTAGCCTCCATGAGTGTCCAACAAGTTTGAAGATTTATTAAAGAGGGGTTATTATGCAAAATCTTTTTGGAGCTTTCTACCATTTTATAACGTAGCTCCCCTGTCAAAAACATGCCTGAAGATGTTTTATATGTCATCCATGCATGTTTAAGTACCATAATCTAACAATGTCTTCCAGGCCTTGTTCAAACCCTCCTTACAGTTAGCAGTACGCCTGATCCTGTACAAAGCACAGCCCACAAGCCTACATCCTACATGGCAATTGTTCATAAGTATTTAAAAGCATGATGCAAAACGATACACTACAGCTTCACAAACCTGATACGATGTGCAGTAATTTCATTAGCAAAATGCATGCCAACTGTAATGTAATAGCACTCTGACGGGGGAGTGACTTAGCGCGAGGAATAAAGTCACTTGTTATAAAACATGTTAATATGTTGTTTTTAGCAAACACAGCATTTTCAAAACAATATACAGTAACATGGTGATTAAAATAGATTATGTGATAGCAGTTAATATTGCATAGAAGTGTAAAACCCCCTCCTTAAATAGATCTTTCTGATCTATGTTATAATGTCGTTTCCTCATCAAAAATATACCTGGAGTTGTGTTTTGTTTTATTCACACGTTTCCAAAATCTCCAAAACATTTTGCTCAATCTTGTGAGGTCATGTGGTAATAGCCTATAGGAAGTGCTCTACTGTGTTTTTAAACTCGAAGATGTATAGATGATTTCAGACCTGGAATTGCCAATCTCTACTGAACAAAAGGTAAAAGGTAGAGGCTTGAAAACTACCACTACATGACATCAAAAGGTGAAACCGAGCTTTATGACCTTTGACATGTAGACGGACTAATAATGCAGGATTACTCAGACATGTGTAAATGAAACAAAACACAACTCCGGGTATGTTTGATGAGTGACATTCTAACATAGATTAAAGCTCACAAGAATCAATTTTGTGGAAAATAGCAAGTAGGCCAGCAGTAGAACACTGAGAACTTGATTTTGCAGAGTGGTCAATGTAGCAAGTTAGTACTAGCATGTAATAAATCACTGACTAAACTGTCACTTATTTATAAAATAAGTTGTCACAAGTTTACAAAAAAACATGCATATGGCTACCACAAATGTCAAACGCACAAGAACCTGCTACCAATTAAACCAGGCAGACAATGTCTATAAATGGGAAATGAAATTAACCATTAACAATGCCATTTTGTCATTGGTAAAATAGGTTAAGCCCAAATAAAACGTGGCTATGCTGTATTCTCCTCATTACAAAGATAATTATTTATCATTAAGCAAAAAGGTTAGAAAAAGTTGTGCAGAGAGCTGGTGCACCACTCACTTGGCATAGTAAACCCATCCATCTTTAGTGGACCTCTCCTCCCATCCCGGGGGTAACTCGTCCTCGCTGTCCGTGTCGTCCATACCCGCATACTTTAAAGCGGACATGTTGTCTTTTATGTTGTAAACGAAAGAAATACAGACGGAGGTTGAGTGAGGGCAGTGAAACACAGCTCACATGAACAGTGGTGTGAACAGTGCGGTGGGTTCCCAGAGCACTTCCGCAACAACACTGTGACAGCTGCCGAAAGGGCGCATGGGAACTGGAGTCTTGGCGCTGCGTCATCAGATTTCCATTCACTGACAGCAGGCTACAGGAAAATGGAAACTAATGACCATGGATCTATAATAAGAACCTAAGATCCTATTATACTTCCATGGTAATGGCAAATATAAATTCATGACATGATATACTTTGGTGAACTATGGCTAAATGACGACTAAATGACATGACATGAAATGGCATGTTGGTTATCAGGGTTTCAGGGTGATGAAAATCTAGTCATAGAAAATAACAACTTTGAGCAAAATATATTTTTTTTTTCTGTAGAGAGCAGGTGAAATATGGGGGCTCAAATTGTATATCCCTAAAAATAAAAACACTTAAAAAGATGTATTAGGTCTATGAATTGATTGAATTGATTTAAAGGTGCACTATGTAACTTTTCTAGTAGGGGGTTGGGAGTCACCTACCTAGAATGCTTACAGTATGGCAATACATTGCTCTTCTTGCATTTTATTACTGATGTTTTACTGTTCAAACACATCTTGAAAAGCATGCATCTTACTGTGATTGAGACAAAGCAAGTGACGGACCTAAACACCTAATTGTTTACATGACTTGTTTAGTTTATTTAGTTTATGTGTTTAATGAGACAGGGACAGTGCACAATATATATTAACCTTAACAGGAGACATGCACTGTACCAGGTTGTAGCACTAATTTTCACCTGTGGTCCCTAGGCAAGCTGATGGTATAGTTCATAAAATCAAACAAGAAAATGTCTTTACATTGACCGGGCCATCATTGGTGGTTTTCAGATTCTAGAATGTGATAGTGTCATACTCCCAGATTGGGGGCAAGAGCCAGATTTCCCCATTAGTTACATTGTACTTTGCCATGAAATATTCAAAAGGTAAATTCATAAATGTTTAACCTGATGATTCCTATTACTGACTAGATCCTAGAACTCACTGTATTACAACAAAAAGCGGCATTTTAACGATATCAATTTTTGGTGCCCCCATCTGTTTTAAATATGTTGGCCTATAGAATGTTGTGATGTTATCTGAAACCCATAAACCCATAACAGTTCTGTATCATTCACATCCATGAGGCTTTTGGATGATGGATGGATGATGGATGATGATTTGAAGCTGCTGAGAGTATTCTCAGCAGCTTCAAATCATCATCCATCATCCAAAAGCCTCATTCATTCACTCCAGAACATCACACCCTCTCAAGACACACATCAGTCCGCATTATGGGAGCAGGTTTGGTGACCAGGCGTGAAAATGTGCCATAGTTTTTATATGTTATCAGCTCTGTAGATAACATATTCCACTGATGGATGGAATATGTGGATGGAAAAGGCTGAGTTTCCAAATGATGTCCTGTATTTGGGGAGCAATAGAGAATTTAGAAATGATATACGTGAAATGTAAATGGACCTAATATAAGTAAAAGCAAACCAGCTCAGATTTTTTAAATCCAAAGGGGTATTAGCAGTGTGCACTCACCACAAGCCTACTGGAGTACTGAACTGTGAACATGAGGCTAAAAACAAGTGCCTCTTCCATTCAAGGTGATAGCTGCATAGTGCAGGTGATTTGAGTGATGAATCAGGTGTGTACACTTTAAAAACCTGGAGGAGACCTTATTGTATTACACTAGTTAGTAGCTAGATCCACATCATTCATTCATTCAATGATGTGGACCATACCTGCACGACTGAGGGATTACACAGACATCACTGAGGGATTACACAGACATCATTAATACTAAGTAGTAAGCTAGTAAACAATGCTTACTAGAAGTAAGTATTGCTTTTGTAAGCAGGTGTACTAGCTCGTATGTTACACTTTATCTGTGGCAGGACTGTGCAGTGTGTGCGCATGGCATGTGACTGTGGCTGCATGGCACTGAGGTGTGTTGCGCATGTGCAGTGCGACTAGTGGGCGGGGCTGAGAGGTGGGCTGAGCCGTGGAGACAAGTGTGTGTTTGTGTGTTCTGTTCGTACCTCCTGCCCTGCTCCTCAACGTGAGCCCTAACACTGGATGGCGTTTAGGCTCGGGACTGCTCCATCTGTTGCTTTGAGATTGTTTCAATGTTGGCGGTTCCTCATTTAGTGAACATTCCGTTGATAGTTCGCAGAAAATACTGGACGGGGGGTGAGTCGGTGGTTTCTCCTGAAGAGTGTCCGCTTCCCCTCCCCTCGATGAAGCGCTGCGATGCCCTCTGATTTTATATCTCTCCTTAGCACGGATATCGACCTTAATTCTCCCAAATCTCTGTACTCTAAAGGTAAGAGTCTGCACCCTGTTACAATCCCCTTTCCTCTCTTTGTACGATGGATTATCAGTGCATTGGTAACCTATTTCAAACCCTGTGCTAGCATTAGTTAGCTGTGCTGTTAGCCAGCTTAGCTAGCTTAGTAGGCTGGCCACATTTCGGTCTGGCGACCACCTGGTTGGTTAGGTGTCAGTGTCCCTGTAATGCTCGTGTCTTTATTTTGGCTAAACGCCTCTCATAACGCAGTAGTATCAGTCAGCCCTTGCACTGCTGAGAATGTGACAGTGCCATCTTGGTGTCATCTCTACATCGCTTATTAAACCTGACTTTGTTCATTGGAATGGTGATTATCTGCACAGTGGCTGTTTAATCGGACTGATGCGTGTTATTGTTCTACATAATCTATGATCCTGTTTAGTACAAAATAGATTTGGCAACAATTCATGATTTCATCAAGTGTAACTTTATATTACATGAATGAACCTATTGCTAGAGAGGCTCCTCTCTGGCCCAAATATAACGCACCCTAATAATCTTTGGCAGCCAACGCTTGTGTTATTATTAGATATGTGTTGAATTCCATTCGGGGGCTCATGCAAAACATTAGATCTGATGACCCAATGGCCCTTTATTACTGCTGACCTTGTCTTTGGTTTTCCTGCATGTTTTTGTTCTTTAGCAGCTTTACAGTCAGTCTGAGTGGAGGCTAAAGTCAGATGCTTCACATTATCAGGACTCTGCCAGAGGCTACTGCCCTCTCCTGCACTGGTGTTGTTTTGTAGAGTCCTGCTCTTGAAGTGGAGGTAACCTGAGACCTGCTTATGCTTTTGGAGGGCTGCTACTGTAAAGCGCTTCCTCTTTGCTTCATTGGAGGCAACTGGCAGTGCGCTGAGTAGTTGACAAACATAGGTTTTTTGAACTTCCTGCCATTTGACCTGGAGCACTCAGCTGTCTGCCATGTTCAGGGGGAGCCAGCAGCAGAAAGCATTGCTTCGTGAGTGACCCTGGTATGCTGAGTTTAGCTTGCCATATGGTCACACTATATCACATGATGGCTGTTTATTTTTATCTCAGTAATTGGGTGCGCCTTGTGGAGGGTCATGGCAGCAGACCTGTTTGTCAAGGAACCAATTTGAGAACCCTTATACATCATAATGAAAGTGACGAAAGGATGCTGTAACATTTGGACAGACTAGTACAGGGGGCACTGACAGGGGGAAGATTTACTCACTACAGCATTGGACTGATTGAGTCATAAGAGCAACTTGACTTGACTAAAACCAAATGACCAATTTTCCATTTGTGATACCTAACATCTGGGATTTGAATGACATCACAAGAAAATAAGAGGAATTTGAATTGATTGATTTCAAAATTGAGTAGGCCTGAATGAGTTGGGATAAATATCTAGTTGTGATTTTGACAAACATTGTGATTGTGTTTACATTTGTGAATTATGTTTCAATAATAGGATTCTGTTCAAAGTTAACATTTTACATGGCCAGAAGAATTGACAAAAAGACTGAAATATGAGCTGACAAACTAATACAAGAATCACATTTTAGAACATGTTTGTACAGATCTAACTTATAGAGTTTGTCGTTTTTATGAATAAGAAGGGTATTTGTTGTTTGTGGAGGAAATTGCATCGTTTGCAATTTGCTAATTGTGTCCGTTCAGATTTCGTTTTCGTTTTGATCTTGATTATGTTTGCAGCCCTAAAATTGAGTATGCTTGAAACTATTTTAAAAACCTGCAAGATGTTAAAAGAAAGGTATAAACTAAAGTGATATGTTTGCACTTTTGTGTTAATTTTACAGCCTTTTCACATTTGTGAGATACTTGAACCTCAACCAAGCCAGAGCGGCACATACAAGTCTTGCCAACAATTACACTTTGGTGATGGAATAATGCTACCACCATTTGAGGCTTATGTGTTTCACCTTAGTTTATTTGTGCTGACAGAGAACAAGTTGAACTTTGTGCCAGTTTTGACAGTTAAAAATTGAGCAGGAGTTAGAATTTGTTAACTAGATTAAGATCAAGGTTTATTGATGAAGCATGTTTAAAATACAGTCATCACTACCCAAAGTGCTGTACAAATTTAAAATGACTAAAAAGCATAATCACAGTGATAAAGTGCAATAAATAGAACAGTGTTATAAAACAAGAAAATAGGAGGTAAAACCAGCAGTGCTTAGCTTGTGTCAAATGCCCGGTGCAAAAAGGTGAGTTTTCAGTAGAGATTTAAAACTTTCAATGTTTGAGGCAGATTGAATGGTCAAAGGGAGGCTATTCCATAGTTTGGGCCCAGCAACCGCAAATGCCCTGTCCCCCCTGGTCTTAAGTCTCGAGCTGGGATAATTTAAAAGCAATTGGTCACATGACTTCAGGAGCATACACAGACAACAGTTCAGACAAATATACAGGTGCCAGACCATTTAACGCTTTAAAGACAAGCAATATGATTTTGAACTGAACTCTGAAAAGCACTGAAAGCCAGTGCAGGGACTGCAGCACCGGAGTGATATAGTCAGGGCATCTTTGCCAGTCAGGAGGCACGCAGCTGCATTCTGTACCAGCTGTAGGCATCGGATGGCAGAGGCATCCATAATACAAAGTCCAAATCCAATACAATAGTCCAATCGTGTGGTGATGAACATATGGATGACTCTTTCCAACTGATTAGGCAGTTTAGAATGCTGTGAGGTCAAGTGAACACAACATACTTGTAGGGTTCAGCTTCTGTTTATATGTGATATTTTGAGGACTTTTGCCCATTTAAAATAATATAATATTAAGTTTAGAATTGTTAATTATTGGGGCCCTGATTTCTTCTAGATCTAATCTGATGTGTAGACAGGAGATGTTGTAATGCTCCCACTGTAATACCATCTCACAGTTTTTGTTTGTTTCAGGCTGGAAAATATTTAAATCCCGCCAATTTGTTTGAGCCAAATCCAGCTAAAGGCTTTGTCTGATTTGAAGCTGTGAGTAGCTCTTTTGTCTGGCCCTGGCGTGAGCATACAGTTGTGTGTTCAGATTGTAATTAAAGCGGCCATTGTAGCACTCTGATATATATTCAGAGTTGGCACATTTTTTAACCATAACCAAAACATTCTTCCTTGAGTGTGTGTCATGCCCCAGCTAAGGCCCAGGCCAGCTGCAGAGAATAAAAACAGACTGGGGGCCTTGCCATTTGAAAAATCAGAGCCTGTGTTAAGAGAGCGTGCATAACTATGAGGTCATTTAATTGTTTAGAGCATACGTGCTGTCGGCCAGACCCCAATTATGGGTATGGATTTATACATGTGTCGAGTGGTTACTATTACTTAGGTGTTCTGTGTGTGATGGAAATTGTCCATTTTAAGGCTATGACACAAAACAATTGAAGTAAAGTGATATATGGAACTGTTCAAATAGGGTTTTATAGTGATATTGTTTGTTTTCTTTATTTATGGCTATATTGTTGCACACAGACGTATATTTGCATATTAGATTCCCCTCCTGATGTCCTAAACAGAATAGAAAATCCAAACCAGCAACAACAATCAAATGAGCCATTTACATACGCAAATACAGGAAAGGCAAATGCCACTCTGAGAGTCAGTATGCATAATTAGGTGTGTGTGTTTTAAAGTAGGCTCTAACTACTTGAGTAATATCAGCTGTGTGTCTATTGAACGCTGTTCTTATTTCTTAAATGACACTGTCAGAAAAGCAAAAAAGATAAAGGTGCAGAATAACTGACTAAATTTTCTTTATTTGCTGAAGACAAATCTTTGGAGGCCTTTGAGGAGAGTGCAGTAGCATGAGTGAGTGCTGTGAAACAAATGCAGCTAAAGGCTGAGGTCATGTTGGGTTTTCAGCCAGTCAGATTGGAGCACTTCCAACAGAGACACAGTGTCTTCATACAAAAGCCACAGTCACAAAACAGTGAGTCTGCACTGCACTGTGCTTATCAGTCCCCCTGTGCGAACCATGCATGCATCTACGTTTGTCACTTTGTCAACATGGTTACATGCATTTACATGGTTACTGGGGCTGGTCAGTAAGCTCAAGTGTGCTCATGGGTCACTGAGCCCCAAACCTTTTACCTATTTACTTTTCCATACAAGTATGATGAATTATATATATGTAGAATTATATATTTTGGTTAGTAGGAATATTATGGTGCTGAGAAGTTGCTGCTTGGTGTCAGATGACTATTACACATGCCTGTAGCTAAATAAACCTGAAAAATCCATTATAGGGTCTCCGTTCTAAGCAACCTACTACTGTCTGGATTGGTATTGCTGTGTATCCCCTCGTAATAAATATCAAAGAATGTCTAGGTGATCTGTATTCACCAAAATTGGATTGGTTTGTATTGAAAATATTCTCTGGGAATTTCCATTTGTTGTCTGTCTGTATTCAATAGAATTCAATTGAATATTCAAATATTCTTTTAGAATATTCGTGATATGTGGTATTTTTTCTTTGTCTTCCATGTAATGCTCTTCTTTGTCTTGTTCACACCTGATCTCTGTTTTCTCTGTCCTCATGGCAGAATCAGTATATGACCTCCTCCCCAAAGAGCTCCAGCTCCAGCCATCGTCCGCCCAGACAGATCCAGCCTCCATGAGCCAGCAGAGCGGGGGAGAGGCGGGCCCTCCTCCCTCAGCAGCCTTAGCCTCTGGTGAGCTGCTTCCTACATCCCAAAGACCATGCGCTGGGGTCAGGTCCCAGTACCCCACAGTTATTCCCTAATAACACAGGGGAGTGTGTGTGGGGCAGCTGCAGCCTTTGTGAGGTTCATGATAGATGAGTGCATGTAGCACTCTCAAAGATTAAAGCTGCTCAAGAGTTAAAGTGTAGTCCAGTAACATGGCACAGTAGCATTTCTTTATAGAGAAATAGTAGTAGATTTAGGAAGTCTTGCATGAAAGGCCCATCATTGGATCCTTCATCCTACCAGTGTATAGGTCATCTGTATAATCTGCAACAAATACAGTAGTCCCAGTGTTGTGTGTCTGACGGCCATGATGCATAACAATGTGTTTCTCTTAAGCCCTGTGCTGGGCATTAGATACTTTTCATGTTTTCTTCAAGTAACTCCTGCCACATTCCAGTGAGAGACGGTCAAAGAAATCAAGTGTGCTCTAACGGCATGATAACCAGCTTGTTTTGTCATCTCCTTTTTGGGGATAATGCCTTTGCTTTGAAACATCTTAAACAGCAGATTATGTCAATATTTGAGTCAGTCCAGTTCCCCCCAAACGGGGCATAAAGCATTGCATTATGTTAACATGTGTCTTTCCCAGATTATTAAAATAAAGATACACTAACATCTGCTGGCAATATTAGAATTGCAAATAAAGTCAAATACAGTGGAGAGACTGAATCATATGCCAGATTAGTACATGTGACGTTGGTGTTTTTTTAATAATAATTTAACATGTAAGTTTACCCTGAAAAGATCCAACCTTGCTGCAACCTGATCTTGGATCAGGATTTGGCATTTCAGATCTAATAATATTAAAATATGTAAATATGTTTTAGTGGTCTACAGTGCTGTCAGAGAGGGTGCTTGTGTTAATGCTTTTTTACTACTGTCTGACCCAGCTGACCCTAAACAGTGCTGATCAAAAGCATGACAACAGAATTACCTTTTAAATCTTTATTAACCAAGTTCACATGCTTCAGACTCTATAATGATCTACTTCAAAAGCTTTACTTTCAGTTTATCAACTCATCCAAGTTATTGACAATAGAGTCTTGAATGATCAGCTCTCTTGTTGCTCATTGGCTGTCTCGTTTTTATTGCAGGAAGTTCCCTCTGAGGCAGGGAGTGTCTGCATATAAAATGGTCTGCAGTTCACTGCTCCATAGGTCAGAGGCTTGTTTATTCTGTCTCTATGGCTACGCTCAGTCCCAACCAAATCCTCCAATTGGCATGCGTTAACTACTTAACTACTGAATGCACATTGCACAAACTACTGTAACCTTGGCAGCTCTGGCAAAATTAATTTGGTACCACATTATCGGCTTGCAAATTGGCTCTACAAGAAAGTTTGACGAGATTTTGTCATGTTTCTTTCTGGCAATGTGTATGTAACAATTTGTACCTTCTGCTTTTGTTTTTGTAAACAAAGCATGTCACCTTTTGTCACATTGATTTTTATAAATGATTTTGTCAAAATCAAAAACATTGTGGGACCAAAAGTACCCTTCTCAACTTTAACTTCATAATACTTAATCAATGCTTGACTGCCCTTGCATGCACAGTGAGGGCCTAATGTACTACACATCCATTGAAATTAGAGTTGGGAAGAGGGGAAATGAACACAAATCATGCACAAATTGAATTCAACTGCTTGAATGGGACTGCTAGCCTGCTTTGAGCTATCAGTTGGACTCACCTGTTTGTTTGTGTATACTACTACAGATGCCACCTCTTCCACCTGCAGCCCCTCCACTTCCTCCTCCCTGGCTGTTGGAGCACCATGCTCGGGCTCCTCCTCCGAGCTCCTCACTGTCCCCAAGCACATGCACTCTGGAGAGGGGGCCATGGAGGACGCGTCATCTGCCTCCAGTCGGCCAAACAGCAGTGGCTCCACTGCTGGTGGAGACCTGGCCTCTGGTACATCAGGACTGGGAGTACAGCAGGCTCAGAACACCCCCTCCAAACGAAGACCTGCACTCAGCATATCCCCACCTCCTGAGGACCTATTTGATGACAGCCAGATGTCCTGCCAAGAAGAACCTACTGTATCTGGGCCTCCACCTCCAGAGTCGGAGCACAGCAGTAGCATGTGGGCTGATGATTCCCTTTCCAACTTCAGTTTGCTCAGCACTGTGTCCTACAATGACAACAATGAGGTCCCACGGAAGTCCAGAAAGAGGACGCCTCGCCAGCGGCCGGGCCCTAAAGCCACTCCCCCAGAGGACAGCATGGATGTGTTTGATGCAGATAGTGCCAAAGCTCCTCACTTTGTCCTTTCTCAGTTGGGCTCAGACAAGAACAGGTACTTTTTCATTGGTTCCTTTCATCAAAGTATGTCTCTAAGTTTAGATGGATGCGTAACTCCTACTCTGTTGTGCAGTGTTCTGGAGCCAGGCAGCGCAGTGAAGGGTGGGATACTATGTGGTCAGTTTCCTTTGAGAAGTGACGACAAAGAGCTGAAGATCCTTGTGCAACCTGAAACCCAGCACAGAGCTCGCTACCTGACAGAAGGCAGCCGCGGCTCTGTCAAAGACCGCACACAGCAGGGTTTCCCCACCATCAAGGTCTGAAGACACCTGCATGGGTTACAAGTCGTTTCCCTTCACATTTTGGTTTAATTCTGGATTTGTTTATTTACTTTCAGTTGGAAGGTGTGAACGAACCAGTCACACTGCAGGTTTTTGTGGCCAATGATGCAGGTCGCGTGAAGCCTCATGGTTTCTACCAGGCCTGTAAAGTCACTGGCCGAAACACTACGGCCTGCACAGAGGTGGACATCGAAGGCACCACGGTCATTGAGATTCCTCTGGAGCCCAGTAATGATATGACACTAGCGTGAGTAGTCCTCGTTGTTCATATATTTGTATTTATTTATTTATTTATTTTATTTCAATGAGGTGACTTTATTGTGACTTTACTGTTCCTTTTCTTCAGGGTGGATTGTGTTGGAATCCTAAAGCTGCGTAATGCGGATGTGGAAGCCCGTATTGGTGTGGCAGGATCCAAGAAAAAGAGCACTCGAGCCAGATTGGCCTTCAGAGTGAACATCCCCCAGCCCGATGGATCTGTGCTCACTCTGCAGGTCCCATCATCCCCCATCCTCTGCAGTAAGCCACTTCAGCTGGATGTGTGCACATGTGTACCACAAGCATTACTCATATCTGAAATCTCCAATTTCTCCTACAGCCCAGCCCGCAGGTGTGCCTGAGATTTTGAAGAAGAGCCTTCACAGTTGCTCAGTGAAAGGTGGAGAAGAGGTTTTTATAATTGGAAAGAATTTCCTCAAAGGAACAAAAGTTATTTTCCAAGAAAATGTTACAGGTACTGTTGGCAACTATTATGTATTGTATTTTTAGATACCAAACGAGTTATTTTTTTTGTTATATTTAATTGCAGATGATAATTCGTGGCAAGCTGAGGGAAAAATTGACATGGACTTATTCCATCAGGTACATGAGCCTCAGATGCACTACTTAAGAAACTAATACTTGAGCAGTACACATGTTGTCTATCTTATGGTTGTATTATGATCTGGTCTTTTTTTATTTTAGAATCATCTGATAGTTACAGTCCCTCCATTTCACAATCAGTCAGTTACTTCAGCTGTTTCTGTGGGAATATTTGTGATGACAAATGCTGGTAGATCACATGAGGCCCAGGCCTTCACCTACACTCCAGATTCAGGTACTGCGTCCAGTGAATGCATTTACTACTTTAATCTGAAAGTAGTGTTTTTTAGATTGTCCAATGTTTGATTTGTTTCTAACTTTCAGTTGATAACTCAATCCAAACTGTAAAAACAGAAGGTACCTCATTGGTGAAAACATGCATATTTGATGAGCAGATCAAAACCATGTCCTCTGAGCAGACAGAAGGGTCTAGTCCCCTGTCTAAACAGGAGGTGACTCCAATGGAAGTGTCCAGCCACGCATCAACAGATGTGTTTAAGGTGAGGGTGGCACTGCTCTGTGGGACTCCCATCATTTCACTGTACTTACTCGCTCACTGTGCTTCTTCTAGCCGTCCTCTGACACCCTGAGTTCTGTACAGCAAAGTCTTGAGCTCACCTCCAGCCCTCTTCCAGTTTCAGAGTCCTTCCAAAGTCCAATGCCCCTCCAGCCTGAGGATGTAGAACTGCCCCAGGCCCCCGCGGTCTTTCCAAGCCTGGATTCCCTGAGCACTATACAAAAACAGGACATTGCCTCCTCCACTGCGCCTTTCCCTGTGTCTGGAGACACATCCATACCCCCGGTGACTCCAGAGGTGCCTCAGCAGTTCCTCCGTGACCCTCAGGAGAGCCCTGCCCCTGAGACGTCCAACAGCAGTGGGGGAGTGGTGGTGATGGCTCTGCCCCAAATGGCTGCACCCCCCCAGCCTCAGTCACAAGTGTCCATGTATGTTCAGGACGGTGTGGCGCAGCTAGAGCAGGCAGTGCGGGAGCTCCAGGCTGGAAACAACAGCACCCTGCAGCAAGTCCTGGAGGCGGCTGTGGCTCAGCAGCAGCAGCTTAACTCAGTGCTATACAGCCCCACGCCCTCAGCAGAGTCTCTGCAGCAGCATGTCCAGGAGAATATGAACAGCCTCCGCCTGGGGACCAACGACAGCCCCCTCAGCACGCAGCAACATCTGCACTTACAGCAGCAGCACTTCCAGCAGCAGCAAGTGCTGGGCAACATGCAGATTCAACAGCTCAACATTCAACAGAACCAGAACCAAGTTCTGAATAACATTCAGCTCCAGGATCAGCAACAGCAAACCCAGATGCTCAACAACTTACAAATGCAGCAACAGCAGCAGCAGCAGCACATGATGGACAATATTCAAACCCAAAACATGCAGGTCCAAAGTCAACAACAGAACCAGCTACTCAACAGTCTCCAGCTGCAGCAACAACAGCAGATTATGGACAACATGCAGCAACACAACCAATCCACAGTCCTAGGAAGCATCCAGAGCCAGCCCAATGTCTTGGGGAACATGCAGAGCCAGCCTGGTGTCCTGGGGAGCATGCAGATCCCAGATCAGCAGCAGCAGAGTCAAATGCTTAGTGACCTCCAGCAGCAGCAGGTGCTGGAGGACCTCCAGCAGCAGCTCCAAGCTGAGCTTCTGCAGCCCCAGGGGCAGCAGCCTGTGTCTCTGCTGCAGCAGGCAGCTGGAGAGCTGCTCACCATCCAGACCAGCTTCCCCTCTCAACCGCCGTCACACAGCTCTCCTCCACAGCAGCTTTTCCAGTCTCCCCGACCACTGGCTGAGACACAGGGCACCCAACAGCAGGTGCTGCTGCAGAATACCATCAATGCACTGACAGGAGGCACACTCAACTCTGAGCAGCCTCCTACTGGCTCTACCTTATACCTCTCTCCCAATGCCCCGCAACAGCAGCAGCCACAGCAGCTTGCATTCATTTCCTCCATGGAGACCTCTTCCAACCAATCTCAGCCGGTTCAAATGTTTCAGTCCCAGGCCCAAAGTCAGATATCACAGATGCAGCAGCAGAGCACCCCAATGGAGCAACAGCAGTCTTCTCAGCAGGCCCCACAGCAGGCCTCACAGCTTACACTGGGCCAGCAAACCTCTTTGTTCCAAACTCTTGCAAACCACTCCCAGCCAAATACTGTTCCCCATAGTCAGCTAGCCCAATCTCAGCAGACCGGCCTACTCCTCTGCACCACTGATATGAATCCACAAGCCATTGCCCCAGCTATTCTTTTCAGCACTCGAGCCCAGGGCCCCGCACCTATAGGTGGTATTGGTGTTGGACTCTCCCAGTCCGATACGGCAGAGCCTATGTCTTTTCAAGATGGAAGCTCAGGCAGCAACTCTGCATCCGCCAGCAGCCAACAGGCAAGTCTGTTCCAAGAACAACAGCCAATGCAGGTGGTCCCAAGCTCCAGCAGTGTCCAGAACAGTCAGCCAGTAGAGCTGTTTCTTCCCTCAGCTTCATTGTCCAACCTGCAGAGCACCCTTAGGTCACAGGAGGTACCTAATCAGGCCACAAACAGTGGGCCAACCATCTTTGTGGTTCAGGGTGGTGTCAGTGTAGTAGGCAACCCTGGCCAGCAGCCCCCCGAGCAGCTGTTCCAGACCACCGTCACAGGGAATGTGGCTCCACAGGGCCAGACTAACTTGTTTGTGTTTGGCATTCAGAATGGTAAGAAACCTGCACTATAGCTTTGGTGGAGACTTTGTTTGTACTGACCTTTTCCTTGTTCCTCCAGACTCCCAGCTGCTTAGTTCCTCTGGAAGCACATTGCCAGCTCAGAGCCAGGCTCAGACTGCCACACACATGCAGAGCCTGTTGGAGCAGCCCATGGCTCAGGCACCTCCCTCCAATCCCCCCACCCTTCACAGCAGTCTGCAGAACTCTCTGCAGAACTCCTTGCAGGCACAGCTGCAGACGGCCATGCAGAACGCACCAATAGACTCTAGTATAACCACTCCCATGCAGACAAACATACCCATGCAGACTAACATGCAGAACACTCTGCAAGCCTCCATATCTGCAACCTCCAATATGGATAAAATAGAAGACCTGTTAGAAAGCTTACAGAAGCAGTGATGCATATTGTATCACATGGGCACAGAGAGGTGGGAGACATGTAGCAAGAGTTATACGTTATAACACCAACCAATACATGTGGTGTTTGTGCCAACGCTACAAAGATTTTATATATTTAAGAGAAAGTAGACCCCTTTTCACTTTGAGCCCAAAGTCAAAACTTTTAAACTGTTAAGTGGAGTGAAATATTTATGAGTTGGTGACTTTGCCTTCATTATGGCCCCTCTTGCAGGATGAGAGAGGCCTGTAATAACGGCTTTTAACCATTTAATATAAAATGCAGTGTTTAGTTAGAACTTGTCTAGAGGCAAACGTGTGTGAAGTTATGAGGGGCAGAGGGAGCACATGAAGATGCTTAACATAAAGTCTCAAGCTTTGGACTGAATTCAAATTGACATGCATTGTTTAGATCTCATTATATGAGTGTTTCATTCTGTCTGGCCAGTTGATTTAACTTATGCAAAAGAGAAAGGACTGATTTGATCTATACAAACAATGTAATTCAGCAATTGGATTTAAGTGTACTCTGAGAGTAAAGACTGTGAAATTGTGTTTATTTCCTAGCACTTATGAAATTAAAGACCGAGTGAAGTCATGTTTTTGAACAGATTAAAAGTAAGCCAGTCCACTAAAAATAATCCAAGCTTTTAATGAACATTGAGGTGAGGTTGAGCCTTGTGAATAATGTGACTAGGCCTTTTAGGGCACCTCCTAGTGTTAAAGGCTTTCAGTTTTTAGCATTTTTTTATTTGCATATTTCCAGTTGTGGAGACAATAACTGTTTTTCCCGTTTTTGTGTGGTTTTATAAACATTTTATCTCTAGCACTTTATAACCTCTGGAACCAGCTAATCCTTATACCAGATCTCAACTGACCTGACTGAATTTGTACCCAGTAATGTGCATTTAATCTGACAAAAGAACTGATAGGCTGTTGTCTTTGTAAAAGGTAAATCCAAACCTTACCTGGCATTTCTAGAGAAGTTTCAACTTTGTATCAAATGTCTGCTTACTGGTACCTTTTTACATAGTAGTCGCTGTGTTCCAGTGAAGACCAGCCATTCCCACAGTAGCTTTGTTTTTCTCACGATCAGAACCGCTGCTGATCAACATTAGTCCGTGTATTAAAATGAAGGCATATTTGAATCTGTATGATATATTGATTAGTCTGTTGACTCTTGTGTTAGAAGTTTGTTTGTCTCAGTGTTGGTACTGAATGCAGCTGGCATCCAGTGCTGTCCCTAGTGTTTGGCAAACAAAATCTGTTACATAGAGGCTGCCATTGTGAGTTCATCTTTGGTGCTATGTACAGGAGTGGCTGGCACTAGTAATGTGTGGTTTCTACCTAAAAGAATAGCACTGACATGTTGGAGGTTTGAATGCAGAGTGGGCTGTTCTGGTGGGGTCAGACTGGCATGCACCAGGCATACCAAAGCTCCGGTTGTGAATCATCTTGTCTTTGTAAAGGCCCTCATCTTGTTTACTCATTTGTACTTTTTCAAATGAAATGATGCAGCTTATACATTCGGCGTGTTTGCATTGGATATCAAATATTATAAGGTACTTTCTTTTATGGATCATATTCTATCATTAACATTTCCATTAATTTGACATTTCTTTCTGTTACTTTTCAAATACTTTTAGCAAAATTGATACTGCTGTATTTTGCATATCTACATTAGTAGCCAACCTGGCAATATCAAAAGCCAGTTTTTGATAGATGTCAGAATAGCTCTCATGTGATAAACGTGTTTACATTTTCATAATCATACTATTTTATCTTGCAACAATAGTAATCCATTTTAAAGTAACTTATCTTTTGTAGAATTTTGTATCCATGTATCAAAATGTAGACTATTTTTGTAAGATATGGTTTTGCTCATAGCACAGAGTATCATTGCTGTTGTAGTTTGAGTGAATTCCAAGTTTTTACTGAAGTAACATCAAGCCGTTTTTAGTGTGGAGTTGATTCATCCTGCAAAATTTGTGACGTTTGGATTGTTGCGAGCTCATGTGTGATTGTTTTTCTTTTTTTTCCTATATTTTTTGCATCTCAAATAGCACTTTGACCCGTCCACAAACTGTAGATCAGGTTCGAGCGCAGTACTGATGTTTCCAAGCATTCCATTCCTCTGGGTTAGGGGAGTTTAAGAGCACATCCATGTTATGAGCGGACAGAAATGCCTCTTAAAGCCATACCAACACAGAAAGCCAACAACCTGTGACTTTTCAATGAATGTATTCTTACCTCATGGCGTGGAATCGGCGCTTGTTCTACATCTAACATCGGACCAATTACAGTTTTGGAGAAAGTATATTTTGAGGCAGAGGGGAAGGTTGATGGTGGCGTCAACTAGGGCTGCATGATTTTGGAAAAAAATTATGAAATATGAATTGAATTTCTTAAACGTATAACATACAAACATATGTGGGATTACTTTTCATAGTAGGACTGCATTAACATTTGAGACTGAAAGACTGAAATACACTACCAGTCTAAAGTTTAGACACAGTTATTCATGTAATGGTTATTGTTGCTTTACATTGCATTACATTACATTACAAAACCATTTCAGGTTACTTCATCATGAAGCTCCGTGAGAGAACCACTGCCAACAAAGCAAAGGGTGGCTACTTTGAGGAATCAATCTAAAATAGAAAACATTAAAACAGTTATTTAACATTTTTCTTCGCTACATAATTCCATACATCTTGCTTCATATATTTGATGTCATTGGCTGTATCTAAAATGTAATAAGTAGTAAACATAAAGTAAGTGTATGAACTTATAAACTAATCCTAGAATCCTATGAATTATGTTTATAGAGGTTTAAACTACAGTGGTACAAGTTTTTTTGAATATATATATACAGGATATTTTGTTCTTTTCAGACTACATTCTATTATATAAATGATAGCAGCTCTTGCGATCTCCATTCAATTGCGATAAATTGTGCAGCCCTAATGCCAACCTTCATTATAGTATATGTACATTTTTCTGTTTGTCAAAGTTCACATATTGTCGTCGTCCATTTTGTTTTCGAGCAACCAAGGATGCTCAGTCTGACTCTTTGGAATAGCCACATATGATTTAAACAGGTGGTAAAGATAGCACACAACCCTTTGAACAACCCACTCCCTTGTAAATGAATATCCTTGTGTATATATAAATGTGAAATGCACTGCAGGGGTATCTTGAACTTCAATTGTGATGCTTTCAACAGAACTATTGTGTGCCTTGATAACTGAAGCGTTACTGTTGTGTTGGTGTCTTTTTGTGCGTCATGGCTACTTTCAGTTTCGCTCCCTGGACCGTTTTAAAATCGATTTCCTAAACAACATATAACCACACCAGTATATTTTTAGTGTTTTTTTTTATTTTTTATTTTATTAAATAATTTTACTCAGATAAAACGCGCAGCTTCAACGGTGAAAATGACGACCCAGTTTGTTAACGATTTCTAAGCCTCATGAGATTTGTACATGTGAGGTTAAAAGGGACAAAGATGGAAGAGACTGTTTTATGAATTACAGAGTTTTTTGTGTTGTGCTTGTCGACATTACTATTGTTGCTGTGAATTGCTTGATCAAAAAGGAGCAACCATTATAATAAAAAGATTAACTGTTTGCCAATAGTGTGAGCCGTACTTTTGTGTGTCATCCCTCAGCTCACGTTTCTTATGTTAAGCTCCATTCACACATGCATTCTGACCCGGGAATTTACCTGCATTTTGCCAGAACAGGGTCAAGTGTGAACAAAGCTAGAACTGATTTTCTGTGATTGGTCATTCGAAGTGAAGTTCATGAACATTATTATGTTAGAGTTAGGAAAAAGTTTTGGGGTAATGTAACATGTTAACTTTAAAAACAAAACTAATTTGTCACCTACTAGTCTTACCTCAATTTACAGCATAAAAGAAAAGTCAAAAAAGACGTATGATCACTTTCGTCCCTCTGGACCTGACTTTCTAGCACTAACCATAGCATATGTATGAATAAAGCCAGAAAACTGCCAGGACCATTGCTTGGTTTCCCTGGTTACGAGTCTGGTTTCACGGTTACGGCACATTCCATTCTCATTCAATTTAAATGATACAGCAGTATGATGCTATGTGAGAGGGCACAGAGAGCCAAATGCCAGGTTATGTCTGAACAGAGCTAACCTGGCAATGTTCTGGGACCGGTGCATGTGTGAATAGGAGTTGCTGCTGAGTGTTCTGGCATTTTGTACCCGGAAGTTTACTGGGATCCATGTGTGAATGGGGCTCTAGTTTGCTTTTACGATTTCACATCCTCCGATAGTTCTGTTGTTATTTCTGTTCTGTGTAGCTTGAGCTTTAGTATCTAGCCTTAAGACCCCACAGTAACGGGGGAAAGGTCAACCCAGTGTGTTGTCATAAACTCCAAACTATTATTAACATGTACTTTGCCTTGGTCTGGACATTTGTATACTCTTCTGTTTATATCTGTAATCCTGCTGCTACAATAAATGACTTAATAAAAATGTGTGGCAGTATTTTTTCAGCCCCTTCAGAGTAGATTTTAAAGAGTATATGACAGGTCAGACTACTAATTTCACTAGAAAACAGTTATCATAATTATATTTAAGATTTGACAAAAAATCTTGCCTAGTTATTATATATTTTTCTAAGTTTACAATTTTACTTCCTGGTTGGATAATGGAAGCAGATATGACATAGGTAACAGTTATAGAATTACCTCTCCCTAACAACTATACTGTAAAAAGGGCCAAAACATGTCTAAATTACACATTAATTATGGTTGGACTAATATAAATGACAACACCTTTTATTGTGTTAAAGGAAGGTTTATACTGTGCAAATTGTCTTCTTTTTCAGTTCCATTATAGAACTATGCTACTTCCTGTACTTATTTATTTTTCAGCTATCATCCCATAAACTGAAACTTAACTGATGTAAAACTATGGTAAATGTTTACCAACTAAGCCAAGAAATAAATAGGAAAACATGAAAACCTGACATTGACTTTAACTTACAATTTGTTTTTTTCCACTATTATAATCTTTAAATGGATCAGACCGCAGCATAACTTAATTCTTTCACATGGGGTATAAACATGGGACATTTTGAAATTAAACAAAATGCATACAGAAGTAGATAAACTTTGCTGGACGAAGAAAAGGCAAGAAATTGGAATAATCTTGGTTTAAATAATTATTTGCTAGATTACACTGGACATGAAATCAAAGCTCAAATTACAATTCTATCCAAAGACATATGTTTATTAATAGTAATAATCTAATCAGATGTTAAAGCGTTAAAGTTCCCTTATTGAACATGAGCCAAGTTAATAGACAAGAGCAGAACAGTCTCAAAGTATTTTTCAATATGAAAAAAAAAACAGGTAACTACATCAGAGAAGTACCTTTAGTTATCTACACTTAGTACAATTTTGTCCAATTAAGTGTTAAACAACTTAAATTTTGCAAACAGAATGTTATAGTCTGCTGACTCTCTTGAGTAGGTTTTGCTCAAAGAAGTGCAGCGGATCCTTGAAATCAAATCCAACTTCAAATTCAGTTTTTTTCCGAAGAGCACAGACAGCAACTATTATAGCCAACACCGCAGTGAGGCCCCATATGTGATAGTGAGTGTTGGAGATAGGGTCCATATAATTAAAAAAGTGCAGTGATCCAGATATGTATTGAACTTGAGAGTGGTTCTTGACCTGAGTGAATAGGTCCAGAGGAACTGTGAACACCGCACTGACCTCCGCTGGGTTTGGACTCGGACTGAAGTTCTGGTCTATGAAGCCCACCACTGGGGTCACCATAAGCCCACTCTGCACAAGAATTCAGACTGGGTTATTGTGCAACCCTCAACAATGTCACCTTTATTCAGTTATATCACTGACAATATAAACAGTCCATGTCAAATGAAAAACTTTTCAACATATGTTATGACTATTATTATTATAGACTAAGGGCTATGAAAGTCCACACCCAGATCTGAACTTAAAACAAAGTGTTTCTACCATCATCATGATGACAACATTAATATGTCACCTGACCTGTGTGCATTCATGTACATTTGGTTGAATACTGAGAATACACTATCTGTTTGTGATTCCATATTTGTAGCAGAAACTATTTCAGAAGGGGTTTACAGTAGTTTCTTGAAGCTTACATAATATCTTCCAATCTATCGCATTGCCTTGTAAAATTTGTTCTCTGTATTTGACACATTCTCTAACCAGTGCCACTTCTGCAGATCTGAGCCAGGATCAGAAGTACTGGTTTACAAGAGATTCACATTTTAGAATTTGATTATGCCATAGTTTCAGATGGAGGTTGGATGTTGCTCTATGGGAGAGTCACTGTATGAAATATCCAAACTTATGATCCACAAATGTACTTATGTTGCTCCCCAACATTGCCATATTAATCTAATGTCTTCAAGCCCTTTTAACTGACAACAATCGCATCTTTGGTGTTGAATATGGCACATCACTTCCTGAAGCTATTGTGAAAAAAAGTGTTTCCATTTTGTTTATTTATGCTGACTCAGAAGACATTGAAAGGTGTGCCAGTTCATGTGGCCTGACCCAGTAATTATAGACATATTAACCATAAACTGATCAACAAATCCGTAATCTGACAATTAAACAAATTCTAGCAAATTCTACCATAGAATTCTGATGTGTCCTCCAGCTCAATTTTAAATAGGCATTCTGAAATGACTAAGACACCAAAATACCGTACATACCTACCTTATTCAAAACTGGGATGAGTTTACAGACCACCTCCACATTGTGCGGCTGCAGGCCTATCTCTTCCTGAGCCTCCCTCAGGGCTGTCTCCACATCATCTCTGTCGCTGGGGTCTCTCTTTCCACCGGGGAAGCATACCTCACCTGCACTGGTCCTGAGCTGCAGACACAATGGACTGAATGTAGATGTTTAAAGTGCATATAACAGGCTTTCATGTTTTACGCTATTATTATTACTTGGTTTGGTGGGATAGTACCAGTGGTAAACATCATTTATCATAGTTTTACACCAGTTAAGTGTCAATTTGTAAAGAAAAGTTACAAGAAATAAAAGTTGAAAAATACAAGAAGTAGCGTCAAGTTCTAAAACGATCGCTCCAGCTATGTCATCAACATATTAAAATTCCATCCAGCATTCAGGGACAATTTACCTTTAAGGAACACAATTCTCTGACAGTTTAAACATTCACTTAGCAAAATAACTGTGCAGTCATTTAATTTTACTTGTCAAATAAGAAGGGATTTTGGCCCCTGTTTACAGTATGGTTGCTAGGTAACAGTTATAGTATTACCTCTACCTCTCAGCAAAATTGTTGAAATAGGGAACAACTAGGCAAGATTATTAGTACAATCTGGAATATTTTATGTTAACTTTGTTTTAATGATAAATGTCGTCAAACCTGTCATGCAAGGCAAATACAATTATAAAAATTGAACGTTACCTCCATAGAGCGCAGAGTCATGAGTGTATACAACTCTTCTCCCTTCACAAACAGTGGGATGAGCACAGCAGCTTTAGGCAGAGGCAAGTGTGCAAACTTGTCTCCAATGTCAAACCGCCTGAGAGTGGCAATGGTCTGTGCCTTGATGTTCATAGTATCTGGACAAAAAAAACATTTAATGGAGTTATATAGAAATGTGTTTGACAGGTTTGTACTCCCATTATTTGCATTTTTATGGAGTAAAGACGTCATCTTATGCCTTTTTCTAGCATTGTATTGTTGTATGTTTATAAGGTTTAGAAGGCAAAAACGCTACACCAATTTATGGTCCAGCTTTTATAAGATGAAGGAGACTATGATTTTGGTAAAACCAGTACTGTTATCCATTAATATTTCCATGCTTATTGTTCATTTTCAGGTTTAAAGAATAGTGGCTTATTGCTGGGTTTTAAATAATATCCCAACATTCTGTAGATCAATAATATTTAATACAGATGGGGGGCAGCTTGGATATTTCATGGCAAAGTACAGTGTAATCAACAGGGAAAACTGTCTCTTGCCCCCCCATCTGACAGTATGACATTATTACATTGTAGAATCTGAAAACTACCAATTCAATTTTGCTAGTAAAATTGTTTGCTGTTGGACCAGGGACAAATACGTTTCAGTGTGGGTAATTATGCTGTCTAAAAGTGTGTGTGCAAAGATTATTACTGCTACAGAGAATTCAGTTGTCAGATCTGACTCTTGTTAAAATTAAGAAGGTTGTTTGTTAAATGAAATGCCCTTACCCACCAGTATGTCAACATCCGCATTCACTGACGTCTGGTGGCGACACGTCATCACGCACTTTTTTCATTTTTTTTCGGATGCACCTTATTTATCTTATTTATTTATATTTATTTATCTCTAT
>KN476298.1:24372-45079 GCA_000787095.1 Periophthalmodon schlosseri
TAATGTATTTTTACATCTCCATGTGAAAGTATCACATTAAAATAAGTGACGTTATTTGTAAACGATCAATGAGTTATTTGCACCCTCTTCCGGCCACACAAGGAAATACAACACATTTGGTTTCAACATAAATTGTATTGCTTTTTAACAGGTCCTCTTTGGAAACAACAATATTAAATAAATTAATAAAATACAGTACATTCAGAGTCATTTTATGGCATACTGCCAAGTGAAAACAAAACCGCAGATTACCCTGACTGGTAACCTATAGCCCAATAAATAATAAATCCACTGAGACTATACTAAATAAGATTATTGGAATAAAATTACATTATTATAGCAATAAGTTATAAATATGCACTAAACTCTGCATACATTCAAAACATTAAATTATTTCAATACTTAAATATAGAGGTACGTAAATGTTCTTGTTATTTACACGCCACATAAAAAAATAAATACGATTGAAAACACAGCAAACATAAGGTAGATTCATCACAGTGATTCCATGTGGTTCCATCATTTCAGTCTCCAACGTCACACCCTGTACTTCTCCCGCGCCTGTTCATTTAGTATGCAGATGTGCTGTGAAAACGTTATCCAGAATTCAATACAGGTATATGTTTTTATTTAACTGCATATTTATTTTTATGTTTGTGTAACTTACACTGAGATCCCTAAAGTACTCATTGTAGTCCAGCGCATATCCCACAAGAAAGGCATCAGGCACCTCAAACCCAATATCTGAAAAATAAATAAATCGAGAAATTTTTATATCAAAGACACATCATTTTCAACTTTCTGAATGGAGGGCCTGCCAGTGCCAAGTAGTGAAATGCAAAAAGAAAAAAAACAAAAGAAAAAAAGTTAAATAACTAAATATTTTTATATTAATTTAGATTCTTCAAAGTAGCACCCTTTGCTTTGTTGACATCATTGCAAACCCTTGTGTTCATTCATAGTTGCAATGCCTTCAATGAGAATCTACAATGTAAATAGTCAAAGAAAAAACATAAAATGAAAAACTGTGTCTTAACTTTTGACTGGTAGTGTATTTTGTTAAAATATTAATATCACGCATATCATTTCTAACTTTCTGAATGCTAAATAGGAGAGTCAAATGCCTACTATGACAGCTGTCCTTGAGAGAATATCTTAACCAGCTTATCCAACTCCAGTCTAAAAGCATTACATAACAGGCACAGCCAGCGACAGTGTGAGCAGCGGATATGAGGCAAGTGATGATGTCTAAGTGCCAGGCTTAACGTCTACTGTACAACAATTCTGTGTAGTATTGAAACCTCTATGTATAATATGTTTTTGGTGACATCTGGTGACATAATAGCAGATTACAGTTCCACATCTTAAACTGCAGTACCAGAGGTTGCATTCACTTTCTAGAATTTGAAGATATCACAATTTCAAATGGAGGGCAGACGATGGGAAATTCACTGCACCAAACTAAAAACAGTGGGGACTTTGATGACTGCTTCATATTGGCAGTTTTGAAATGGAGCAAATGAGCACAGTTACTATAATGTGGTAAAACTGAATTATACACAAAAGGCTGATCAGGACATTTG
The DNA here is from genome assembly GCA_000787095.1 of Periophthalmodon schlosseri. Classification (NCBI taxonomy): domain Eukaryota; kingdom Metazoa; phylum Chordata; class Actinopteri; order Gobiiformes; family Gobiidae; genus Periophthalmodon; species Periophthalmodon schlosseri. The sequence continues at coordinate 25,956 of KN476298.1, forward strand.
TTTTGCCTTTCAACAAGAGAGATTGGGATTGTGTAGTTACACTATATTTATTTTCAGATAGTCCAATGATAACCCAATGGATATTTTAAAATGCTGAGATCCCAAGCTTTATACTGTGACCTTCACTGTAAATATTTTAGCTACCAGATGGTTAATATTGTGATAATATATTATACCATAAGATATGGATTTACCAAACATAAAATTTAAAAAAAGACATTGGCATTGGCAAGCTACTGTAAATGTAATAAATAGAAGATACTCACAGTCTGGTCTGTATCCTGAACTCCTCGGCGTCCTCTTCACCAGAAGGCTACAAACAAGTATTTTGTATATTACCAAACAATAACACACAGAATTAAATTAGATCAAAACATGAAATCAAATTAGACCAAACATAGGGTAGCAGAGGTGGAAAGTAACTAATTTGAATTACTGTATTTGATACGTTTTTTGAGAGAGTAATTGTACTTTTTTCTGAGTAGATTTTTAAATGTTTAAACTTGTGAATTGTGATTTAAAACAACTTAAATCACCTTTAAAATGTTTCATTAAATCACCTTTTGTGTAGTATTTTTCATGCATACTTTTACTTAAGTACAAATCTGGCAGCAGCACATAAACTTTTTTTACCCATGTAACTGTACTTTTACTTGTGCACAAATCAGTGTCACGATACTAAAATTTCAACCTTCAAACAGACTCAATACTCAATACCGATTCCTATACCACGATGATAATAAAAAAACACTCTTTCACTCTTTCTTAGACAATAGAATGTGATTTTAGACATTAAATAATAGCACTTTCTTTTATATTACCACGTGGCCTTACATCTGTGTAATCCCTCAATCATCTAGGGAGATTTCATAGTGCTCCATGAACTTATACTAGTCTATGTGTCTTATACTTGTTCTGATACAGCTCAAGATCATTCTAAAACTATTCAGGAAAGGTTAATTTCTGTCCTGTGAATGTGACTTTTTGGTATTGATGCTTGCTCAAATAGTTTTAGTATCAATTAGTATCTGATTTTTTGATACTTTTGACAACCCTAATACAAATTGTGAGGACTCCTTCCACCACTGTAGGGTAGCGTAGCTGGTTGCATAACAAACAAACTTATGATGCTAGCACCGTTTCACAAGACATATAATGCTTTCACATAAACAGCACTTTAGACTTCCTATGCTAGCAGCAGTTTTATTAATGCAGACTTAAGCATCATAGGAAACCCACAGTTTCCGGTCCACAGTAACTATCAGGGAGACTGCGTGAAATGGCCTGTCCCGCACACACTGCAGAGGATGAGATTAACTCTTAAGCTTCCCACTGTCACATTACCACTTTATACAAGTAGATAGGAGGGTCCATTAGCTAAGAGCCACAATGCACTAGAGTAGCCACCCACGATACTGGAAGTCAATATGTCCTACATAGACCCCCCACTGCCTACCTTGCAACTTTAACCATCTTAGGATTGCATTCGTTAAGCAGGGATAGTAGCGTCTGCATGGTCCGTCCGGTCTCTACAATGTCCTATTTCAAGCAGATAAGAAAGGGTTAAAATATATACCAATTTACTTAAAATGTTGCAGTGATGCTCGTTTAGGATTTGCAATGTTGAAAAATTACTTACCTCTACAATCAATACATTCTGCAAAGACAAAATAAAGACACATTCTAAATTCAAAAGTGCAATTTGCTATGCTTTCTGACACAATTTATGGGCTAACCTTGCCGGCAAGATTAGACAGCTCATCCCCGCCGATAACTTTGACGTTGTTGGTCGATTTGTCATTCTAAGAAGCAGAAAAAAAGAGGAGAGCTTACATAAATTTGGGTTTTATGTGTATGTTTGGAAAGTAGAATGACTTTCAGAATTGAGTGTTAAAAGGTTAGCTGTAATTAAAGAAAACTGCAATTTGAATGGCTATAACTAGCAATTTGCAGACTGTAATTATGTAGGTGACATAATGTTCTCTGCAGGTGTCTTATTATGTCTAAAACCTGTTAACCCTGTAATATGGACCTCTACAAACATGTTGCTAATACAGCTAATATTTTACGTTTTCTCTCAAATGTTTAAGTACTATTTATTGGTTGTAGTTGGCCCAGAAAGTCTCATAATGTTTGAACTATTATTTATACAAAGCTGTTCTATAGTTACTTCAGAGATAAATAACAGCTACTTAATCAATTTTGTCATATTTTATGTTTGAAAAAAGCATTTATTTATTTCAAACAGTCTCTGCACTGGTATCTGTTGATATCGGGCATCGGCAGATACTTAAAGCTATAACATCGAAATCAGTATCAGAACTGAAAAAGCTGGATCTCCAAGGAGATGTCTTTGCTTTGAATATTCCACAGTAATGCATTAAACTGATCCATCTTGCATTTTTTTTTGTATTTTATAAAAAAAAAAAAAAAAAGCGTATGAGTGGGCTCACCTCTCCAAAGCTTTGAACTGTAACTTTGCCTGGTGATGTCATCTGCTTGTGCCCACAGAGATACACAAGTTTCATGCTTTACTGTGGAACATTCTTGGCAAAGCAATAATATCTCCATAGCAACAAGCAGGTGGCTGACCCTCCACTAAATTGATACATAGAGCATCTTTTAAAACTTCTAATTAGATATTCTTCTGAAACCATCTAATCCTACTTTAAATACTTGTGTAACTGGGTCTATAGTATCTGCACTATATATATGGACAAGAGCCAATTTGTGACTCAGTGAAATTGTCTTTGGTTCTCCTTTGCCAAGTGGCTATTAGTAGAAATGAGAAAGATGGCTTACTTACACAGTAGCTCTTTACTCTAATGAAATCCACTGTCAGCGGCACTGATTTATCGCTGTTCTGGTTTAGGGCTTTAATGTAGTCCAACAGATCTGCGAAGAACTTGTAGCCTCCCTTTAGCACGCACAAGGCTACTATGTGGTGTCCTCCCATGTCTTGGATTATGTCACGGGCCAGGCGTTCAGTCCTACAGAAGTAGAAGAATGCACTTTATCATTACTGGTAGTTTACATTGGTAATACATTGGGTACTGTGCTGAAACTACTCTTTGAAATTGTGGCTGGTTTGATTTGTAATGCAAATAAGTCGTGTGGACTGACAGAGCTTTCTAGTAGCAGGCTATATAAGGGTACATGGCTTACCTGTCCATTATGAGTCCATGGGGGATGATAACCTTGTCCAAATCGTTCTCATAATGTCTTGGCACACAGAATAGATCCAACTCGTGCCCCTTTTCATCGTCAGCAATCTAAAGCAACAAAACAAGGCAATCTCATCAACTATGCGCAATACGGTTGGCACTGACAGATAACGTGCGTTTTGCCAAGAGACGCCAAGTAACCACTCAACCACCTGTTTATTGAAACCAGGGGGAGTCCAAACGAATCACCAAGCATTTGACACTGACGAGGAGTAAACATGCCACCTGCTCAAGAGCTATAACCACGCCCCAGATCCTAAACAAGTTGGAGACAAAATTGTGCGTAAAAACAAGCGTTACCTGGAGATACGAAGTCATGCTGGCAGCTTCGGTCCCGTGGCGTTTACTGGCAGAGGGACGTATGAGGAGACATGTCTGAGCAGAGTGAGGGGGGCGGGGGTTGTTGTTGACAGGAGGTAGCCGCGCTCTCTCTTCGGTCTTCGCGATATCTGCAAGTGGACGACACACGGAGCTCTCCCTTTGCAGTACCGCTAACCCAGGGTCCTCCTCTCTTGCCAGCGCCTCCTCCTCCTCTAAGCTCGTTACGTCAGAAGCCACTTTACCTTTGCTTTAATCTGATTTGCCGAACACATCCTGAATAGATGCTAGTTCAGTGCTAGAAAGAGTGCGCGCAATCGGGCAAATCGTGGGGTCTCTCTACTCTGAAGATTGTGGAGTTTGCACGTGACAGTAGCGCATTGTGGCTGAATGCGCTTTGGATAACATCTACAGAGCTGGACAGCCATTACAGATATCTTCACAACCTTTGTTTAGCAGCACCTCTGATCCCCATATCTGGTGTCAGTGCGCAGGTGCATTTGGAAAGAGGACACAGGGGGATCCCATGGATTTATTAGGGGGGTCCCAAGCGTGCTCTTTAGTGCCGCTTTGGAGTACAGAATCACAAAGCCTCCTGATGCTGTTGCCGTGCCCCAATGTTATATTAGTAGTCCTGTAGAGTAGATGTTGGTATTATTAAAGGAACGGTATAGCCTGCGCTATGACTAGTTTAAAAAGGTACTACAGTCACAACTGAACCTGGGTTACCAGTGCCATGTCCAGCAGATAGAAGAAGACATATACACGTTTTTCTCATTCTCAGTCTCAGTATTTAGTCAGGTTTCATGTGAAAGCTCAGAACCTCCAGAATTTGCGCACTAAGCTACAGAGGCAGCACTAGCACTGATTAATGATTGGTTGTAGGTGCTGGGGTTTAGATAGTGACGATTCTGATTAGAGAGGGTCTTTCTAGGTCTACACCAACTGGGTTTCAGCATTGAAACTGGCAACCCAAATGAGAGACTCGTGAGGCTCATTCTGCTCTCTGATTGGACAATCATCTGGAGAACCTAAACACCAAATTGCAACATAAACAACTTGGCCATCATGTCCAGTGTTTTTCAGCATTACAACTGTTATCAGTACAATTACTGTTTGATTTTAACCGATTTACCACATATCTGAGTACACAGATAGGTATTTGTTTTGGAAATTTACAATCAGAATCTTACATACAGTTCCTTTAAGTGCTAGGGTCGCAGAGGACAGGGCTGTTTGAGGCCAGTACCTGGAGCCTATTTATGAATTTATGGATTTCAGCTGTTGACATTTTGAGGACTTTTCACCATTCAAAAAGATAGTTTGTTTTAATTGCCAATTGCTATGGCAAGCGTACTAATTTTTTATCATTGTGAAACCCATGCAGAGAGATATGGCTGACATGAATATTCCTGGATTCATACACTAAGTAGGGAAATCAATTTTTAGAATTTTGACTTGCATTAATTTAACTTAATTCTAATTAGATAATTATTAACCAAGTACCATAATACCTATTAGGGACTACTTTCTCATAAGTGGCATAAAGGGGGAGATTATTTGTCTTGATATGTTAAATGTTGTTGCCATGGTGTTTTTCTCTAAACCAGAAAACATTAACAAAAACACTAAAATAAAGTACTGGAATCTAAATTGAATGAACAAAAACAAAATACATAGTCCAACACATCATTGAAAAGGACAGACTTTAATATGATCCCAGATTCTGAATATTACAGAAACAAAAACATTTTACAAAATCTATACGAGGTGCGTATCAACTATGAAAACAGAAGAAACACTCTTTTCATCAGGAACAAGGGAGGAGCCCACATCATCATCGTTAAGTATATTAAGAGTCTTTTTGAGTGCCATTAACGACCCATGGGCCAATCTCAAGTGACATGGCTCCCCTTATAGAGTCCTACTTTTAGATCCACATGCGGATATGAGACGTGGGCAAAAGTAGAGCAGCATCCAGAAGGAGACAGCTTCCTTTGAGAGCCGCATAAAAGGAACACTTACTTCTTCTTCTTGTCGTCTTTCTTGGCCACGTCCATTTTCTCCTTCTCTTTGTCCTTGTCGTCTTTCTTCTCCTTGTCGTCCTTCTTTTCTTTCTTTCCCTCATCCTTTTCCTGGCCCTCCTTCTTCTCTGCGTCTCTGTTGGCAATCTTGTTGTTGATGAGGTTATGCAGGGCCACCACCGAGCGGATCAGTGATGCCAAGTACACTACCAGCATCTGGTCGTTGGTCTTTAGGTAGAAAGCTTTTGTGAACTCCTGGGAAACGGCAAATAATTAAAATTATTAACCTTTTCTTTTTTTTTTTGATGTTGTCGTGTTGGACAAATAATAATCTTTATTTTGAATTTTAGGTATCTGAATAAACCCAAAGATGCATACTGAACATGCATTAGATTTGCTACAATTGTAGAACAGTGTGCCCTCTAGTGGACAATATAGAAGTGACAAGCAAAATGTTCATAATAAAACATAACGTAATTTCAAGTAACATTGTATATGCTATCTATTCGTTTATGTGAATACACAAAATCTAAATATTGATGCTAAAAATTAACTTGCGACAGGTGAATATATCAGTAGACCAGTATTTGCACTTTTTAGCACCAACTGTGGTACACTGCAGTGGTCGGTAAATCTCTAATATTTGTTGCATCAGTAACTTATCAACTATATGGATCATTGTGAATCATTGTACCTGGTCTACTGTTCCTGTTCACACCAAGCCCTTACCAGTAGGTTGACATCTGGCAGCAGGTTGAAGACATCCTGCAGTTGGTAGATGATCTGATGGTTGATGGGGAGTTTTCCGGCTGCCACTCTCTCCAGGTACGAGCGGATGTCCAACAGCTTTGAGTTCAGTCCTTTGAGGCCATGGACCTGGTTTGTGATGCGCTGGGACAATGTGCCCACTGTAGTGTCTTTAATATCTCTGAAAAACAAATACAAAATAACGCAGATGAGGACATTTGTATTTGCCTATTTTGCCCATCACAAATACTAGGATAAATAATACAATAGCCACATTTAGGATGAACTCTACATTCTCAATTTGCCTCCAATCTTTTGCAGCACTATAACATGCCAAGTAGACTTTATTCAAACAAATATCACAAAAAGATCCAGAAATGTATAGATCTGCAAAGGTGGCAAAAATATAGATTTGCTTTATAGAGGGGGTATTACACTTCTATTATTATTAATTGCTAACACATTACATATTTAAATCACCGTATTAACTTTGATTGTTTTGAAAATGCGATATTCAGTGAAAGCAACACATTTAATGAATTTTCGGTTTTGATGCTCTGAGTACCCGCTCCCTTCAGAGCACTATCACAACACAATCGACGTCCAAACTACTATACATCGCATTAGGTTTGTGAAGTTGTAGTGTATTGTTTTGTATCATGTTTTTGTATATTTAAGTAGAACTGTCGTTTGGGAGCATCGATGACATAGGCTTGTGGGCAAAACTTTGGGTAGAAACTTACTGCTAACCGTAAGGAGGGTTCTAATAGTGCCTGAGAGATCACACGATCACTCAAACATGCATTTTTGTTCATTTCTAACCAGGACAGATATGGAGCAAATGTAAACAAATGCGGAGCAAATGTAAACAAATGCTTTGGAGAATAAATTCTATTTTTGTAAATCTGTGATCACCTTAGCAAATGCTCCACTCCAACTTCCTCTGCTTCCTCAGCTCCAATCTCACTTGTAACATGTTCAAATGTCCTGGAGGTGGGAGTGCCATCCTGCAAATAACAAATGGATACAATGAGAATTACTTCACCTCAAAAATCTGTACCTGAAAATGGAGAAGACAGGCTATTGAACTACTGTCAGAGTAAACGTACATCATGAATTTCCTCCACTGAGATATAGGCTTCTGTAGGGAGACCCAGATCTTTTGGTTTTACATCTATGATGACTAATACCTATGGGACAAATAAAACAGCAAGAACATGATTAATGATAAGAAGTCTGTAATAAGTTCATAAGTGAATCTAGAGAAAGTAACCCAAACCTACTGAGTTAGTGCAGTACTGTTTGATGAGCTCATTGATGGCGATGTCATTTTTATGCAACTTTGGCCCTGTGTGGTACCAGCCAACTATCCTTTCTCTAGCTGTAAAAAAATAAATAAAATAAAACATACAAGATACATACAAAAATTATGAGTGAAATAATATACATGAACGTTTTTTTTTTGTGCTGCTAAGGTTCAACATTTTGTTAACATTGAAATAGACGAATAATTATAACATAGCGCTATCAGACTGCACTGTTCAAGATGAGCAGTGCTGAATTGGCACAAATTCAAACTTGAAACTAGTTTGGACACCCTTGCTCCAACTTGGATGTATCATGTACAGCTGTAACTTACCATTTACTTTCTTAAACATGCCATACATGTTCTCTAAGTAATCATGGTCCAAAAACCACACAGAGTCATCCCGGTCATCCTCGTCAAATGGCACTGTAAAGAGAAGACGTTTATTAATTACAATTTTTAATATCTGTACCAGGTATTGTTTAACGTTGAACAGACTTGCATTCACTAATACATACAGATAGCAGCTTACAACTTACACAGCACACTGACACTTACCAGCAAAGCTATTAGAAACATCAAGAACCTTTTTCTGCCATGATCCCAGAAGGACACCGACCACTCGCTTCTGGTTTCCAACCTTCCCTATTCTGTGACACAAAGTGGATTTGACATATGAGTCAGCTGTTCACATACAATGCTCATGGAGAACAGCTAATCGAGCGCATCTGTCAAAGAGAAAAGCACACAAAATGGAGGCTTTGACACTAATCAAGTACTCTACATAGTTATTTTATTCAAATCTAGTAATCAAACAAAACACAGCATCCACAGAGCTAACTAGCCGATGCTAAACGTGTTCCATTCACTGTCAATGGCGCTCTGACTCAGCAATGCTAACCGTAGCTGTCTGTAGTCACAGCTTTACGTAAAAGCGTATTTCCACTTTTATTAAGTCATCAAATCGCACTATACAGACCTGTTAAAATGGTCCACCACGCTGAGCAGGACCAGGGGATGAACGACTACGTTTTCCACCGCTAAATCAGGCATTTTGTCAATAAAGATAAACTAAAGCGCCGAGCCTTCTTCTTCTTCTGCTTATTCTACTTCTTCTTGATTTCCGGCAGACTAGGCACGGTTAGCACATTGCTGCCCCCCACAGTTCAGGCGATTAAACACCGCCACTAACTAATTTGTGTTGCTTCTTTGTAAGTGTAAAGTGTTCAGTAACAGTCAAAATAAATCAACATCACATTAGCCCTAGTAATTGTCCAGTTATTCCATCTCATTTGCTTCCCACTGTCCCACTTCCACTGGGGCATCAAGGCCTTCCCTAGAAACGCCGCTCATATTAAGGAACCTTTTAGCTGCATTCAAAACCATTTCGATCCACTCAGACTTCTCTTTGAGGCTAAATACACAGTTTATAACAGTCGAAATGAAGGCAAAAAAATTCTTTTTATCCAAACTAACAAAGTTTCCACCTTGATGAGAAGCTTGCTCTGGTTGTACAACGTCAGCATCTACTATTTTAACCGCGTTAGCATAGGATATCTTGTTTTCATTTCTGATTTTAGATAGTCTGTCTTTCCGGATTCTCCTTGGGCACTCTCTAGAGCCAACACGATAGTTTCCTTTACAATGAATGCACACATGAACATTTACCATTTCAAACGCTTTAACACACTTTTCACTTCTGGCACCGATCATTTCTTTTCTACACACTGACGACATATGTCCATGTTCATTACAAGCAAAACACCTGAGAGAGGCCTTTTCAAAAGGAAGCACTCGATAAACAACAGTCCAATATGACTCGCTCTGGGAGCTCTCCTGAGAACACCACACGCAATGAAGTTGATTTTTCCGTGGTCCCATCTCGAAATCACCCTTTTCATTTCTTTAATGGAGGGCACGTTTAAAAACTCCTCTTCATCAAATGATACTGACACTCCACTGATCACGCCCAAATGTTTCTCATTACAATCAAGGGCAAATATTTAACACCATTAATGTTGAACTGCTCAGTCTCCAATGACTTAGACATCTGGCGCTTTGAAGAGCACTAATTAATCACCATTCTGCCACGCGTCACTTTAAAAGATTTGAATTCTTCTATAAAGTTCTTCGTGCAAAAACTTTCCCACCTCATGTCGATCCGCAACATGTGCATAGAAATCATGACTTGTCGACAACATACCAACAACAGACTTGTGTGATTCGGGGTTACTTCCATTATCATCCTCTTTCCTCTTTTTTCTTGTATTCCATTGCTTCAGCACATTCAAATTCACCGCGTTGTCCTTCCCTTTTGCTTCCGATGATCATAGCCCGAACCATCGTTTCCCTCGTTCCTCTCCTCAAGCACCGAGCCACCGCTGTACAGACATGGAAGTATAATAAAAATCTTATTTCTTAAGTTCTTATTATAGATCCATGTTTGATCCATGTGTACGGAGAACTAAACCTCCTCTAATGTGTCGTCACTTCTGTTTCCAAGACGCGTCTGGAGCGCAGCAAAAATACTCTACAAAACATGGTATGGTAACTAAAACAAATAAAATCCTGTACATTTAGCATAAATACGTGTTTTTACTTGTTTAATATTGTATTGTAAGAAGAGAATATGGTAACGAAACAATATGCCCTATATTTACTGAAATGTAATTAATCTTTTTATGCAAACATATCTAACTGGGTGAGTGGGACTTTTAGCTAACCTGCTTTACAGATTAATTACAAATTCTTTTGATTTTTTTCTATTAATTTAAAAATAATTCTAGGCTGAAGTTGAGGAAACACAGAAGAGGACTGAAGCTTGAAGAGTAGTTGGAACAATAGTTGTGAATTCAGAAGGTAAGATTTCTTTGTAAAATTCCCATACAGCAAGGATCTGAAGCTAATTCAATGTAAAAGTATCCAAGTTGTTTCATGTTTTAGAGAGAATGATCTCCTTTTCGTGTTCCAGAAGATCCCGCATGGATAGTTTATTAGACATGTTTATACTAACTTTGTCAAGTACCATATTTGTACTGTATTTTGTTTATTTTCCCCGTTTTAGAACAGAAATAAAGTTAATGTTAACCACTGGGCATAGATGGTTCTTAAACACAAATGAAAAATTGCAAAGGAATAGAAATAGACTTATTTATTTCCCCATTTTAACAAAATTAATGTCAAACAAATCAATAAAAAGTTGGTTTTTTTTTAAACAAATGTTTTAATGTAAATCAGAATGTACAACATTATGTTAATAAATAATTAATTACATGTATATATCTCAAGAAAACATAATGTAGAGAAGCTGGACTTTCACAGCATGTCCGTAGGTACAAACAGGCCTGTGGGAAGGTCAAACAAGATGTTCACAAGTCTTACTTGTCTTGAGCAAAACTAAACATTAAAAGACCATGAAGGAGTAGGCCTGCTTTATTGTAATCCAAATGGGAAATGTTAAAATGTCTCTATCATCTGTAATCAGTAATTCTTTCAATGCCTGTGACTGCCGTGTGAGAAACATTGGAGAGGATTGGAGCTCAATCATCTTGAACATATTCATTATTTATTACAGATTATCCCATGAGATAATCCTTTTTTTCAAAGGAGCCCCACTCACTGTGTAAGTAAACATTGCAAAAGGCATGTTCAAAGCAGCTCAGACAAAAAAAAAAATCTTAAAATTCACTGTACTCCCAAACCACTGTTTCAAAATGTTATTCTGACCAGCAGCAATCTAAATAATATATATGGCTTCCCACTTTAAATGCTTGTAGAACAAAACATATAAAATCCTTCATCTATCACAACTGACCAATGGAAAATTACATAGACTTAAAAAATGTCACAATAATTATTTCCCATTGTTGATTATATTGTTTAGCTGTAATTCTCTACAAAACTTTTATCGGCACTCAAACAACTTATTGTACACATTAATTTACACACAGCAAGGTACCACACAGACAACAGTCAAGTATTTCTTCAAACATAAAAAACCAACATTTCAAGTGCATCCTGTCAAGTTTTAAGGCCTGAGGTGTGCTTTGATTCCTTCACTCAAATGCCTCGTCAATGCGGTCCAAAAAGGCTATTTGTGGAGTTTTATAAACTTAAAGAGGACAAACTATGCTTCATTGTGACTTCTAAAAACATTTGTAACTTAAATAATGTGTATGTAAAAAAATTATGTTATTTTGCTGTGCTTAGAATTTCACTTTTATTAGATGCCTGATGCCCTTTGGTGGTGACACTGGGGAGTGAGAAATTTAATATAGTTAACTTTGTAGGCTACTGTCAACAAGCTTAAAGAGAGGATACTGCACTTATATTGGGAATTAATTCACATATTAAGATCACCATGATGCCTTTTATCGTGGTGAAAATGCTACATTTGCTGAAAATAATGTATTAACATGTTTAAAAAGTTTCACTTTCGTTTTGAGCATGGGTGACGTAGACTTGTGCTTTGGATAGGATCGTGCTGCTAACCGTAAAGAGGGTTCGAATAGGGCCTGGGAAAGATCGCTAGATTACTCAAACATGCATGGATGACATCTATAACCTCTTCAGGCATGTTTTTGATAAGGAAATAATGTTGTAACATGGTAGTAAGCTCAAAAAATTGATTTTGCATAATAGCCCCTCTTTAAGTGATCCAGCAGAATCAATAGAGTAAATGTGTTTGAACAGTTGCTTATTCAGAATTTGAAACCAATATGTCCAAACAGAACTACTTAAACATGCATGAATGGAGCAAAAACCTTGTCTGGATATAGTATTGAGGTGGTCAAGCATGGCAGCTCCCTTTGTGTGAAAATGTATCTAGTAATAAAATTTTAAATGTTTGACCATCTTAAAGCCATCATGAGGACAAATAGCCAATACAGTTTTGCTACAACCTGGGCACAAAGTTACCTTGCCCATATATGGTCACAGCTCTTCCTTTGACAATTCAGATAATCCTTTGCACAGCCTGACAAGCACTTCATTCTGGAAAATCTTCAAGTAGAGAGCGTTGCTTGGACCGCATGCCTTTTTCCCTCAGCTGCTCCGGTGCTGTTCACGCCGTATCCATGGAAAAGGTTGGTGCCGGCGGGTCACCTTGGCGCGTGCCCGTTGACTTGGCCCCTGCCCCATTGGACGTTAGGCAGAGTTAGACACCTCCTGAAGTGTTCCAGCTGGGCCTGCAGTCTCTCGTTCTCCTCCCGCACTCGCTGTCTCTGACTCATCAGCTCCTGACAAACCAAGGGCGGATGGATGAGAGAGAGGACAAAATAAGATTGCTGTCGTCAAAAAGCTAAAAATAACATGAATGCACCAATACAGAGTTTGATAGTGACAAAGAGGGATGTCATCGCTGTAACATACCGCCATAGTGTGGGAGAGTTGTTCGGCCGTTCGAGAGAGATGGTGGTTTTGTGCTTCCAGCTTCCTGCATTGGCTCTGAAGGACTTGTCTCTCTATGCTGTGTTCTGTACAAGTAAAATATATGACAATTGTTATAATACAGACTGAAGGTGAACTGGTACAGATCTACTAAGGCTGTTATCATACATGTTAGTGCGGTCTGTGGACTGACCCCAGTGCGCATTAGATTTGGTTCTGTTTACTTTAGTTTTGGGTTAGCCTTGTTCATATACACCCCAATTATATATATTCACCCCAAACACGCACCATGAGCCACATTAGTGTCCATCAGCTCGCCAAACTTATTTCTAAGCAAACGTGCTTCAAGCAAACAGAGCTCCATGAATACGCACACACACGCTCACTTCCCCTGTACGTGGTGGTCTCTTTCACTTGTGGGTAAACACACTGGACTGAAGAGGAAAAGCTTTTGGAATGACAGGCCCAGGCTCAGCTGCGCAGACAGATGCAGGAGGAAACTGTTGCTGATTGACTGAAGTTGATCCAATTTGCCTCATCAGATGAATGTGTCAAATAGCAGCTTTGTAGCGCCCATTCATAAAAATATACGTGATCCGAGCGCTTTTTTTGCCCAATTCCAAGGACTTTTACTGTCACCGCACTCGCCCCGCTCCAGAGTGTGAGTGAAGCCTGCTGAAACAGACCTTCTGTTTCAAGTGCTCTCGGACGGGCTGTGTGCTGCGGTCTAGAGTGTGACTTTTGGGTTCACATCAGCCCAAGTGCACTGCTTTTTTTCGTCGACCTAACTATTGGCAGTGTGAAAAGGATCTAAAACTAAACTAAAATACATGAACAACTCTGCAAGTCAACAAATAAAATATGTCTGTATTCAGAAGATCCACTTTTTTACATATTTCTAACAATAACAATAGCATAATATAAAAAAATTCCTTAACTTGTAAGAAATATCTAAAATATTTTTATTTTAATCTTGTTGAATCTCTTTTCAGAACTCTCTGAATCTACAGGATCTGATTCCCCTGAATTATTTTAAATCTCACCAAGATAAATCATCAGGTTTAACATCTGTGTTATTTTTTTCCCTTTTTTCCACTTCAACAGTACCCAGTACCACACACCTTCTGCATACTGGTGATAGGCTTCAAAAATAGCCTCAATGCCCTGCCACTTTCTTGGTGCTTCTTCCATCTCCTCCTCTTCATCTTCCTCTTCGTCCTGCCCTGACTGGCCCTCCTCATCAGACAGGGGCTCATATGCAGAGGGAGTGTCTCGGCTGGCCCCGTGGAGAGGGGCGTGGTGGCCGTTGATGTGCTGAGAGCTCCGGTTTGGATGAGGAGCTTTCATTGGAGAGGCTTTGTGAGGCAGAGAGGAGTCAGTGTTCAAGAGCCCATCTGAAACGTAACAATAATACTATTTATTATTATTTCAATCACTATAAGTAATAATTTGAGGGATGTATTGATGATTTAATTTAGAATACCTACTAACTACAAGCCCATAAAGTGTTACGTGTATATATCTAAGCATTGCATATTAAATGTAATTATTGTAGTAGTAGTAGTAGTAGTAGTAGTAGTAAAATAAATATAACTTATATGGTTTCAGGGCTGTTTCTAGTTTTGTGGAGGCCCTAGTTTGCCAGATCCTCTTTTGGGGACACTTAGTTTGCAAAATTATTTATTATTATCCAGAATTTTAATAATCAACGTTTATGTCAAAATCTACAGTCCAAAATAATCAGTAAAATTAACAAAAAGCTATACAAAAAGTTATATAAAAAAGATCATGTGGCTTGTCAATATTAAACCAATTAATGCATAAAAAGGCATTTTAGCAGGTAAATGATTAGACAATTAAATAATGGTTTATAAAATAATAACTAAACTAAAATGAACTAAACCAGAGTAAAGTAAACTAAACTAAACATTTTCCAAGTCCAAATGTTTTTAACCATTCCTCTCAGTAGTGAAAAAGTGCAATATAAAAAACTCACATCATCGGCTTTACTTTACAAGTTTCAAACTAAGATAAGACAACTCCACTAGATGGCAGCACTAGCTTACAATGCTTATACTCAATTTACTTGTTTCTGATTACTCACCCTTGCTATGAGTGGACTGGAGGACAGCCTGGTGGAAGTGCTGAGCAAAAACCTCTGGCGTGAACTTTTCCCAGGGCCGGCTGCGCCCGTTCTGCCCACAGCTGGGTGTCTTTTTCAGGGGAGAAGTAGCAAGACCGTTCTGGAGGTTATTGGGTTTCCTGTTTGGCTCCATAAATTCAGTCTTTTCGTGGTGGGGGGCCAGGGGGGTAGGAATGCGTGCCACTTGGGGATCCAGCGAGGACTTAAGTGCATCATTACAGAGCGGGTTCTTAGGTTTGTGCAGAAAGGGAGGGGAGGGGCTGGGGGAGTCCGGGTACGGGTGTCCATTTGGAAGAGAGATAGATTTGGAGTCGCCTATGGAAGATTGAAAGCGATAATATAGTTAGTCAGATGAATGCATTGTTGTTTATTAGTATGTTTATTACTCTGTAGTTGCAGTTAGTCTTACCGTTTAAGGGAGGAGGAGATGGAGTGCTGCATGGAGGTACAGAATTGTATCTGATAGTGTCCAATGTGACAGTCTTCTTCTTAATGGCCTTAAGCAACTCTTCTGCCTTATGCTTTTCTGTGGAGGAGAAGAGATGCCCAATTGCCTTAATATCAGGAATCAACTGTTTCATAAAAATAAAATAAACCTGAGCAAAAATGTAAATTGTGTTTGCATATAATTTCTAATGTAATAAGACTAGAGTTAAATTGGTTGATTTTGGTTTAATGTCTTGGAAGTAATCAAATGCAATAATAGGATTTATAACTGGGCGGCATGTATGTAAAAAAACTCAAAAGGGAAAATGCCCAACTGGAAATGTTCATATATTTTTAGGTTATCTATTTTTGCTATGCCCTTTTCATCATGGTAAACAAACCATTCCCACTAGGACTAACCATAGCATCTGTGCATGCGAGAGAATAGCACTTGGATGTTAGCAGACTCAGGCTCACCTCTCCTCTGTGCGGGGCTCACGTGGCTAAGGCTAAACATGCTGAGGAAGTCCTTTTTGTCCCCCAGTTCAGGCATGCGGTTCATCTGATCAGCCGTGTACGGTGTGCTCAGAGATGGACAGGCTTTTTTCTTCACTTGAGAGACAGGTGGAGAGGGACTACGCTCCCTCAGCATCCTCCTCCTCTTCCTCCTCTTTTGCGCCAGGATCTCATCACGGTTTGAGAGTGTTGTCAGACCACACATGCTCAAAAACTCCACTTTCTACAAGACAAAGAAATGAGGTTTAAATGAAGGAACAGTTTGGGGCATGGCACGTGTCATTTTTCCAGGTGTTAGTCTGTACCTCTGAGGAAGTGTCCAGTTTGAGTGGAGGTTGTTCAGTCACTCTTCTCAAATGAGCTTTCACCTCCTCTTCATCACTTTCATCATAGGACTCGTCCATGTCATAGTAATAACCTGGTCACACAGAAACAATATTAGTGATATTAAAAATATTTCATGAAATGCTAAATCAAAGTAGTATATTTCTTTCATTTGTTTTATTTCCTGAATATTAGTTTAATGCCCGCTCACCTCCCTCCCGCGCCTCCTTCCTCCTCCTCTCTTCCATGTCCAGTTTGCTGAGCAGCCTCCTGTGCTGCTGCAGGACCTCATCATACACCAGGAGGCTATCAGGCACACGGCTGTGTCTTTCTCTGAGAGGAGAGGGGGACCTTCTACAGTCTCGTACACCCAGATCAGCACTGCTCAAGGGGGCAGACAGGGGGGCACATGCCCTCTGCTGGAGGTTATTGATGTGGTGCCGTTGGTAAAGACTCTGAATAGTTCTGTCCTGCTCAGCTTTGCCCCAGGAGCCTGCTTCATGTAAGCTGCCCCCCCTCATAGAAGGGACTCTCTCTAAGCCCTCGACTCTCCTCCTGCTGTCTTCCGTCCTGTCCCCCCAACTCAGGGGAGGTCTCTCTGTGCGGGTCAGTCCAGGAGGGGGACGGCTGGGGGGTGTGGACGGGGTCAGCTTTCGGGCTGGAGGGCTGTCCACAAAGGAGGCTGGGTTCCACAGTGTGGTTGGAGGGACGGAGGGATTAGGGGGACCTTTAGGAGAGATAAGCGGAGGTGGTGCACCCAGGGAGGGTGGAGTGTCCTTACTGTGTGAATTGAGATGAACAGTGTTGGGTCTGAAATTGAAAAGATTTACAAAGAAAATGTTGTGTTATTTTGTTGTGGTGTTCAAAGAGTGCCAAGGACAAAACAAGACAGTTCCTACCTCTGATTCTCTCTCCAAGGCTCTAGGCCTTTCCCCGGCGAGCGCAGGTCCAGCTCCAGAGGACGCTCTCTGTCCTGGCCTCTTTGTCGGGATAACCACACTTCCTCATTCATCCTCTGAGTCATCATAGCAGCTGCTAGAGCGCTGTGATGCTTGCCCATGTGCGAGGGCACCAAGCTGGGCACAGGGTGTGGGACCGCGCCCCTGGAGGAGTGCAGGCTGGACTGCAGCAGCAGAGGTTTTGGCGCAGTGAAACCTAAATGCTCAGACTCCTTAGCTTTATCTACAAAACAAAAACAGATTTATTGAGAGGACACAATTTTATTACTTTGTCACTTCTATCAATAAACACAAAAGTAAAAACCCTGCTTGTCCTTCAGGATGTTCTTTCATGATATATTCATGAGCTTCTAGACAATGTAAAAAGGGTGGAGGGCCACTGATTCAGTTACATGTAGTGAGACCAATTAAGCAAATGGTCACTTTCTCATAAATTAAATAGTAATGCTCTTTTTTCCTCTGCTTTTCACAGCAGGTGGTCAGTGACCTAATCAAAGATCAGTAAAAGATAGTCTAATATAATCCTCATTGTTAGTGCTGTTGTCTCTGTGGACAAAGGTACATTTACACCAGTCTAAAGGCAGTTGTCTGTTGCCCTCCTGTGATCAGCCCTGAGACCTTCTAACTTCACATGTACTACCCTCACAGCTCAGTTCAGTGGGTGAGTAAATCAGAACATATGGCCTGTTCTTTGTCTACACAGTGGTGAGAACACAAGTGTGTGCCATGTGCTTGTGTGGAGGTACCCGGTCTGTTTGGGGTCAGCCTCTCCCCTGGCCGTGGCCTGTCCTCCGGCGGTGCCCTGCGAGCCTGCAGCTCGGCCAGGTAGTGGCTCTCGGCTCCTCGGACCATCTGCTGCTGTCTGTCCCGGTGCCGCTCCTTCTGTCTGTCCGCCTCATCCTCCCTCTCTCTCTCTCTTTCTCTCTCCGCTCCCTTGGCTGCACGCTCCCTCTCTCTTTCTCTCTCCGCTCCCTTGGCTGCACGCTCCCTCTCTCTTTCTCTCTCCGCTCCCTTGGCCACGCGCTCCCTCTCTTTTTCTCGTTCACGCTCGTGTTCTCGCTGGCGCAGCTCGCTCTCCATCTGTAGCCTGTGGGGGAGGTTGACACACGGGGGAGAGGTGAGAGATGCAACACCCAACACGGGCCAGATATTAGCCACACACTGGTGAACTGCACACAAACACTGCTGGCCAAATGTACACACAAATATGCACTCAGTCCATCCGCACTATAATCCATCCGCAGCATGACTGAGCGCGAGCAGATGAACACTTAATAGGTATCCACAGGAGAACCGCACACACATACTGTACTGTTCCCACTCACATTCACACACTAAAACAAAGCAGATATGCAGTATGATCTTGGGCCATAAGCACCACTCCAATCATTCCTCCTTTTCCTCCACCATAAGGAAATGTACATAGTGACACAAGTGGAAGACGGACTAACAATGAGGCTTCCTGACGTACACTACAAGTACAAAGAGCTTATATATGCAAGTGTGTGTGAAGGACAATGTGCGGTGACGGAGTGTATAGGAGGCGCTATGGGGAGTGCGCTAAAAATACCCCACTCAGCAACCTGTGCCTACCCTGCGGAGAGAAGACTACCCAGGCCTCGAGTCAGGAGGGAGGAGGTGAGAGCGATGACGAATGGGAAAATATAAAGTGTAATGGCGGAACAGTAAGATGATCTAAAAACATTCATACACTTAGTACAGTGCTTGTGTGAAAGTTACCTCTCTGCC
>KN476298.1:45161-55352 GCA_000787095.1 Periophthalmodon schlosseri
GTGCATGTGCAGGGCAGAGGGGTGCAGGGAAGGGAAGGCGCCCCCTCCAGGCACAGAGTAGTATGGCGAGCGAAGAGCAGAGAGACACAGAGACTCCTCCATTCTGTGGTAAGGGAAAGGGATATTATTAAGCATTTAGCTTAGGGGCAAACTAGAATAAATTAGTATGATATGATAAAATATAGCAAAATTTAAAATGTATGCAATTACGTATAAATGCTTGGCTAGAATTACAGTGAATTACAAGCACAAGTGCATATTTAAAAAATTACTCAAAAGAGTACAATTACCCAAATAATCTACTCAATTCAGTAACATGAGTATTTGTAATTAGTTACTTTTCACCACTGTTGAAAAGAGTAGTCTAAACATAATTTCCAGAGCCAACAAAACTACCCACTGTTTAATAAAAATCCAGAGTTAAGGTTGGCGTTACCTTTGTAGGGAGAGCGGGTGGTGGAGGTAGGCTGGGTGGTAGTAGGCAGCAGCAGCAGCAGCATGGGCAGCTGCAGGGTCCAGGCCCAGGGGCAGAGAGGCCAGCCGGAGCTCCTCTGACGTGGCATAGGGACGCAGTGCTCTCAGGTACTCCTCAGGGACTGCACCAGGAGGGACCCCAGGGTGCATCTGCCCCGGTAAACTGTGTGGGACACAACATACAGGCATAGGTTTTAAGTGGTGCATATTGTGAGAAACTAAGGGTGTTTTGATATCAGATTTTAGATAAATAAAATAATTACTGGACTAATACAAATTTTGGTCGACTTGGACACCATCGACCAATTAATTGACTTAAGGTCTACAGCCTTATATATTACTACATTTAATTCAGCTCTGGTTGTTTCTAAAATTGTAATTTTTGTAATTGTTAAAAAATCCCCACCTAATTCTTTGCCAAAGTCTCTGTAGCCCGTATAATGTATATGGTGTGTAACTTGTAACCTCCTTACCAAAGAATGATCTGATTTTGGTTTTTCGCATGTATACTGCTATTTGAAACCCCATCGGCTCTTTTTCCAACTTACACTTTATAAATATGATTAATATTATAATTGTGAATATCTTCCAAAAAACAATTTTTAAGTACAATAACTAGCACCACCTTGACCATGTTCGATTCCGTCAAAGGTATGCAGTGTTGGGCCTCGCTACTACAGTGGAGCCGCAGTGACTAGTGCAAACTATTGTTGTTGTTCTGATGGATTGCCATAGTATTGTGTGAATATCAGCATTGGGATTAGCAAAACCAATACTGAGATATTCATTTCTGTCAATATCGCCCACCCCTAAGAGTAACTCAACAAAGCTGCTTAGACAACATTTCTGCATAGTATTGCATCTGCGTAGCTACCTGAGGCTCTGTATTCTGGGGTCCTGCATGACAGCGCTGGGTTGCAGTCCGTATGGGTGAGCCAGGGGGCGGGAGGAGGAGAGGGGGGGAGTCCTCTTCTCCTGTGGGTGTGGGTGGTTCTCCAGACGTTCACAAACACTCACCTCAGCCTGAAAAAAACATAAACAAAAAAGTTATGTCTGTTATTGTAAATGTGCCAGTCTTAACCAAAACGGAGTAAAGAATACTGAAAATTTTAACTTAAATAATGTACTCAATTACATATACAAGTATGGCAGACAAATTTGTACTTAAGTAAAAGAATAAAGTACGCACGAAAAAGTACTAGTTACTTTTTATGCAATTTTAGCAGCATTTTAGATCAGCCTTTTATACAAAACTTGATTAATTAAAGATACATTAAGTTGTTTTAAATCACAGTCCGCATATTCTCTAAGCTCTGGCCAGTTATGCGTGTTTGTAAGTATTGAACGTAGCAGAGACAGGACAGAGACAGCCGTGGATTGGGATGATTTGGACTTGTAATATACTCAGTAACTAATTAATACGATTTTAAATGTAGCTAATTACAATTACATTAATAAAGAATTATACTCAATTACAAGTACAGGTTTAAAAAATCTACAATACAATTATCCAAACAATCTACATAATTACATTAACGTATTTGCAATTAGTCACTACTACTTTCCACCACTGCTTTTATGCTACAGTTTAATCCAGAGGAGCCCCATATATTTACTGTAAAACATAAATAATACAAGTTAACAGTCAGGTTAGTCAATTGCAGTTTTGCATATGTAGGAAAAACATTCAAATGATCTGATGCAAACTTGAGTTTCCTATGCAAATCTTTGGCATTACTAAAACAAGCCAAGCTAGGTCAAATATCCTGATGACCGAATGAGATGCTAGCTCTGACATGGGGTCTTGGCCTGTCTAACGCTTCAACTCAACTACATAAACGACCGTCATTTTGCGGTTGGATGCGAGCTAGATGGAAAGGTTAAGAGAAAGAGAGAAAGAGAGGAGGGGAGTGAGAAGAGAGGAGACGAGGAGAGAGGGGAGAGGCCCTGAGGGCTGTACCCGGGGGCTCAGCTGAGTGGAAAAGTGGTCTTGATATGTCATAACAGGTCAACATCAAAGAGGAAAGATGATCCTAATATCAAGCCAAATGCGCACTTCTCCTTCCTAACATCCCTCTCTCTTCCCCTCTCTCCATCTCATTTTCTTTCCCTCTCTCTTTCTTTCCACTCTGAAGCTCAGTCACCATAAAGTCGCATTTGATCTGTGATTGCTTATCTAAAACTACTGGCATACTATGAAGGCTTTTGGGGCAAATGGGTGCATAAAACTGACTTTTAAGTTCTAGGTCAGCTCATTTTAGTTCCCAAGGGTAAGGAAGAACCAAACAGCTCCCAGCTCCACCGTCACCAGCTCTGCCTACTCCTCTATAAGTTCATGTCCTTATGCAATACATTACACAAATTTATAACTACTTTTAACATCTTAGTCTTGGTCTTTCACCAAAAAATGGTTTCCATGGGTTTCACTGTTGCCACAGTAATTATCAATCCAAACCAAAATATTATATCTGCTGCCGGTAAAAAGCGCTCAAAATGGCGCCCTCAAAATGGCACCTACGGACTAATGTTGTCACGTTAAATAAAATTTCAAGCTTGATTACAATACTAATGAATAGGCATGATACTCAGTACCGATTCTAATGACAATGACAATTTTTATTTTTTTTTATTTAGACAATAGAATGTGATTTTCAACATTAAATCTTAGTACTTTCTTTTATATAATCATTGCGGAATAAGTATCAAGTATTGAGTCAGTTCCTTATTATCAAAATCATGTTTGAAATTTTAGTATCGTGACAGCACTACTTTGAGCTAACTACTACTGACTAAATACTCAAATATAGCTGAATGAACGAAAATACAATTCCTAGTAAGTTGTCTTAGATAAGTAAACATTAAAACATATCCAAAAATAAAATAAATTCCCTTCAAACTATGTATCTATCTAACTGATGTTGAGAATAATATTTTGATCAAGTTCATAATGTCAAAACCATGACTCTAGTATTTTAATAACTCCAGATAATTATCATAAAAACATTTCTTTATCTTTGCCCAACCTTTTGTCACAGATTCTCTAATTGCCTTATATATGTGCCCTGGTTTGACGGCTGTTTGCATTCAAAATAACAGCCAATTTTACCCTATCCACTTATCACACATTACCACAAGTGCACTAATTGCTAGAAAAACATTAATTTAGTCTAATGTGTCAGAGGATGTCTCTAAAGAAACATAGTGTAAATGCAGGCGCGAGCTACCACAGGGAAACCGCAAACAAATCCGCTCCCCTGGCAACATTTCAGGTGCCACCTTCCACTAGGACAGCGCAGTGAAATCCGTGTCGTTTGAATATTCTGCTGCTCATTTGACTGCCTCACTCATGAAAAGCAGATTCAAACCAACGATGAACCGTCGTCGCTCTATATCAAAGCCCAATCTGACCAGGAGTGTGCTAGCTAGGGACACTTCAGAGGGAGGGAGCGCGGGAGGAAGGGCGCAGTATAGATAATACAGAGGGAGGAGGAAATACAAAGACCGCCCGGGGAGCAGCCGTCACACGTCCTGACCTTTGACACCGTAGACTCCCAATTGTCTTCGCAGATGCAGCCGTAAACACAAAGCATCTTTTGCTGGCTTCTTAAATGTCTCAGTGCAGTGTAGACTTTTAGGACAAAATATAGTGAAAATTCAACTGGAAATATTTGTATCTATGGGCAACTGTCAGCCAGTGTCAACCAATCCCAAACTAGCTACCTTTGCCTCTCAAGTCATTAGTATTCATATGAATGCACTCACTCTCCCCTCTTTCATTCACTCATTTTGAAATATCCAACACAACCCTCAAATTAGGCTTGCAAAAGAAACGTATATCCAAATGCTAATTGTTAACCAAAAAATTATTGCAACTAAATGCTTATTTGAACAGATATCAAAAACAGAACATACTTTTACCAGAATATTTTTAGAATATGATTTATGATTTTGATCTATATCACAACTAGTATTAGTGTTGTCACAATACAAAAATGTTCAACTTGATTTTGACACTAAAGAATAGGCTTGATACTGATACCGATACTGATACCAACTTCATTACCACAATAATGCAAAATGCTCCTATTTTAGACAATAGACATTTCATTTAAGAAATATATATATTGTTTTTTTATGTTACCATGTGGTCTTATACTAGTTCTGATAAGGTCATTCTCAAACTGTTCCAAGATCCAATTTGGTCCTATTTATGTCATTTTTTCAGTATCAATGCTTGAATGCTCGAGTTTTTGATCATTTTGACAACCCCTTTTTATTTCTCCGGAAAATTACATTCTGGGTTTATTTAATTATTATCAATGTGGCGTCAAAATCAGTATAAACTGTTTTTTTGGGTTTTTTGTATTGAAATCGAGTTTTAAATATATTCGTATTGCAACACATAAAACGCCTCATCTTCACTTCAGCAGCCGACCTGTTAGCCACCTCAGCCTCTCCATCTCTTCCACTACCAGTGTCTCGACCCCAACATTGTCTCCCTTCATCAGATTGCTGATGTCTCCACCTAAAAAAGTGTATTAATTGAATGAGCTTCTGAATACATCTCACTCATTTGGCCAAACCTAAAATCCATGCAAACCTTTGGAGCCTTTATCTATTCTTACCTCCTTTCCTAGCGCCATAAAACCCTATTCTCCAAGTTCCCTACCACCCCCTTCCTGTCCTCCCTGCTGAAAGCTCTGAATGGGCGCCCCGGGCAAGCAGTCCCACAGTGTAGGCTTTGTCACGGGGGGAGAATGGTCGCTCTGATCCAAGTGGAAGTGGCTACAGTGGGGGCCGACCTCTTGCATTGTGCTGGGGGGGAGTCTGGACCCGCAGCCTGGCTTAAACTCACCCAGCTGACCCCGCATGCACGCACAACAACACACACACATAGGCTACATGTAAGGGAGAGAGGGATGAAGAAAGAGGAGGGGGCCATCCATAGCCTTTTGTGGGGGTCAAGTACACACGCGCATATGCACAAACGCCACGGGAAGCCGGACACAAAGGGGGGAAGTCTGTTCCAGCAGCCTCCTAACGCTCCTTTTATAACGCTTCTTGTGTGTTTACTGAAAAAGACAAGGAATGATTAGCAAGGCCGAGAGAGAGAGGGAGAGAGAAAGAAGGATGAAGAGAGAGGCGGAGTGAGAAAAGAGAGGGAGGGAGCGAGAGGGGGGTGGAAATAGAAAGCAGAGAATTTGACAAGAGACGTGAGGGCCGGCTGGTTGTGACAGCTTAATGTTGACAGGAATTGTTTTACATTTTTGGAAGCTATGGTAGGTTTCAAATGCAATAAAAAAATTACACAATACATTAAAAGGCTAATTGACAGTAATGTAAGGCAAAAGTAAAGCTGAAATAAATCTATGTATGCCTTAAAAACTAACCAATTTTTCAGGTATTTGGTATTAAACTATAACATTCTTGTTATTTATTATTTGACATTTTGTTCATAAACCGCAATACTGCCACCTTAGTAATAGAAACAGGTCTACTGACTTCCTGTTCCTGTATTGCTGAAAAACGTGTATGTGACATTTTAAACCCGACATGTTTGACCCATAATCTGAATTTTTAAAATAACTGCAAGTAAGTACAGTGCAGTGGGTGGAGAAGGGGGGTAGGTGAAAACTGAATTTTTTTGAGCACTTAAGCCTCAAATGCAGAACAATACAGGATTATTCAAACGTGCATGAATCAATCCAAATCCAACTTTGAGTGAACACTGTTATGAAAAATGACTCTTACCAGTAAATTTTACATAATATGTCACCTTTAAAATAAAAGAGTGTTCAAAATAATAAACCTTATATGCATATATACAATCTTTTTGGACACGATCCAGTATTTCATATTTTTCAAGAGGGGATATTACACTTCACTAACACATAACATATTTAGATCACCATGATACCTGTTTTGCAAATGGTATATTTGCTGAAAACAACACATTAACATGTTTAATAAGTTTCCCTTAAGTTTTTGACACTCTGAGTTTCCCCTCCCTTTGTCACTCTTCCTTCAGAGTACTATCACAACACAATCAGCGTGCACGGCATTAATAAAACAACTCCACATCACATCAGGTTTGTGAAGTAGTGTATCATGCGTTTGTATATTTATGAAAAATTGCTGTGCAAGGGCATGGACATAGGCTTGTGGGTTGAGCATTAGAATGCTGACTGTAAGGAGGGTTCGAATAGGGTCTCTACCCCCTCTTTAATATGAGGACACTATTTAGCAACACTTTATAATAACTACACTTTGAATAAAGCATGAAAAAAGACTTAATTCATAGTGAACTACTGAACTACTACTACTTTATTTATACCTTAGCCCTAATCCCTTAATTAAGTAGTGACTAACTATTTATTCATGCTTTATGAAGGCTAATTTAAGTGTGGTTATTATAAGTCAACTATCTCACTTACAATACTGAATTGGGCAGGTATATATTTGGACAGAAAATTAAGCTTTCACAAAAAAAGCTAAAACATATGGGAAACAGTGAGTTGCTGCCTCACCTGTCTTGACTCGGCCCTCCACAGGTTGCTGGTCTTGGTGGGGGCTATGGTCACCACTGGAGTGGTACTGGGGACACTGTGGCCCCGGCTCTGGCCCAGGAGAGGAGGTCCTAAAGATGGTCGCTTCGGAGTGGTGACTGGGGAGCTGTGGCTGGTGGAGGGGGTGGAGACGGGAGAAGGCTCGCGGCTGACAGCAGAACCTGGAGAGAGGGAAGTGGGGATAAATGGGTGGTGCAAAGTAATATAATAATAATAATAATCAGGAACTACTGTTTGCATGCTAGTTTTTGTTAGCTTTACTGCGAGGCAAAATTCCGCTCTGTCCTCTGAATGTTGTGAAAACTGTTTAGAAACTTTCTGTGAATAGTTAGGCTGCTCGGAATATACATTTAAAATTAACTAGTTCTGTTTTTCATGTTTTTAAGACAGTAAAAATCAGGTACAGTACGTTTAATGCTGCCTTAACTAGTTGTAACTCGTATTAGGTGTGCACATAAGTAAATTACATGTACTTCTATTGCATTATAACGTAATTGGAAAAGTCTTAAATCAGATTGAGTGAAAGGAATGCTGCTATTGGCTAGAGCGGATGACTATTTGCGTACAACAAAGTTAGTGGAACAAACAGGAGCAATGATTCAAAAATAAAATGAAATGAAGATTGCCTTATGCCATAGTTTGATCTGCCATAACAAATGCCTTTTTAGAGAAAATTCACACGACAAATCTATGATGATGATTAGTTAAAAGCTACAACACAGGAAGTCCTTTGGAAATTAGGGCCACAACGAATAATTGCCATAATCATGATATTAAAATAACTGTGGAGTATTTTACTATAATTTTTAACTTTTACCTATTCTCTAGCTAGAAGCCTACTCACTTGCCTGGCAGGTCCAGAATGATATCTCTCTGTATTTTTTAAACAGATAGATATCAGTCTCGTCCCCATGACCTCCGCCACGTCTCAAGCCAGAACCAAATGGGATTGAGCAATCAGATTTGTTTATTTCAGGGAATGTCAAATAAAATTACATTTCTTTCACCTCAGATTAACAGTGTTAAGTGCTTCAATCAATGATTCTGCAGAAATCTGAATCTGCAGAATTCCCTTTTCCTCATAAACAGACATTTGTTTTGATACAAACTAACTTTACATGTCCCTGATTGGCTAATCCACTTTTTCAATCACACCCATCTGAAAGCAAGGAGATTCACCTGTGACAAGACTCACATCTTCGTAAAGTATCACCATATTTTTACCTTTGACATGTATTGACATGTATTTCAAAAATCAAAATTTACAGAAGAAATAATAATTTGATCAATCAACTAAACAAAAAAATGAATCACCGTCTTGCCAACTACTAAAATAACTGTTAGTTGCACCCCTAGTGGAAATTAACATTAACAACAGCATGTAAAGGTTTCATAAATGTGCTGTTGTAAAATACTTTCTTAACGCTAATGTATGGTTCTTATGATTAGATGACATGTCTTCCGCTCCACGCTGTATGTTTATTAATAACTTCGCATGCACTTAGTAGTCAAATTCCCTTCGGAGCAATGAGGATTCCAATCAATCTTTTTGTTTTGCCTGAGGAAAACAGCAATTCAATCAATTTGATGAAAGGGAATACGAGACCGGAAAGATACAGGAAGTGCACTAAATGAAGATGGAGGATGTTATTGTGCCAAAAGATGAAAAGTGTAAATAAACTCCTGATAAAACAAATCAAATTGTTCGGATCACACGCTAAAATGACAGAGTACACTAGCATCCTTGCCGGAATCACTCTACGGCGCTGACATTTACTATTAAGTGCACACACAAAAGGGGGTTTAATAAGATGAAGAAACGGCCTGGAAGGGAGAGAGCGGAGAAGGAGCGTCTCTTATAATTGGCGGTAATTAGATTCTTATTATTAGGAGATGAATGGAAACAGATGAAGGGAACCAAGGAGAGGTAGGGGTCACTATAGGTCGCCTCTTATCCAACACCTTCATTAAAACACCAATGAGCCGAGTGACATGCCGCACTGCCTAAATGAGTCCATACACAGCAGTGATGTGTAATAATCCAGGGCTTCTCAAAATGTGGGACGTGTACCAGTGTTTTGTTTTGTTCTGTACTTGTCCTGGTTTGGTCCTGGTTTAGTTCTGGTTTGGTCCTGGTTTAGTTCTGGTTTGGTCCTGGTTTGGTCCTGATTTAGTGTTAATTATGATGTGTTATGTGTGTAAGTCTGAATCCACCCTCGGTTCCTAGTATATTTTGTTTAAAGGTGCACTAAGTAACTTTTCTGGTGGGGTGTTCACTACTTTCTTGCTTCCATGGAGATGTTATTGCTTTGCCGGAAATGTCCCACAGTGCTGCATTAAACTTATCTATTTTACTTTTTTAACTGTAATTTTTTAATGGTTATTATACCTTAAAATCATACATTCTTCTTCTTAAGTTTACTCCTTTTAGAGACCTACTTTAGTACCTGGTTTAATTCTGCTTTAAACCTATAGTTTAATTCTTATTTAGACTAGGTTAAGGACTAATTTAGACTTAATTTAGCACTCAGTTAGGCTTCATTAATCCTTGCACACACACCACATCAACAATGGGACTAAACTTGGACTAAACCTGGAACTAAACCTTGACTAGACCACGATTAAACCAGACTCAAACCAGGACTAGACCAGAACAAGTGTTAGCATAGCCTTAGACCTGCTGTAGAGCTTTTTTTTTTTACCTGTTTAGACATAACCTGATTTAGACCCGTTTTAAACCTGGTTTAGTTCTGTTTTAGTCCCGATTCTCGTGTTACTTCCTGTAGTGGTACTCAGTGCAACGCATTCGCCATTTTAGCATACAAAACTTGAAATACATCGTCATTTTGCTTTAAGGAGCCACAATATTGTTTGAAGGTGTAGCCAATAACATAATTTGCTGCGTGGTGCATTTGCTGAAATCCTCCGAGGGGCCCGAAGGTGCTGAGAGCAGGCGGACTGACCCACCTCTGGGATCCTCGGCCTGCTTGGCCAGTTTACGCAGGGCAGCAGCGAATCCGGAGTTTGTAGACTGGGACACTGCGCTCCCATTGGTTAGAGGGTTCAGGGGACTGACAGTGGCCGTGGTGCGGGTTGCCGTGGAGATCATTCCTAATGATGGAGATTTATTGGAGTCATGGTTCATACCTGA
>KN476299.1:0-21255 GCA_000787095.1 Periophthalmodon schlosseri
GAGAAGTGTGAGCCTCTGTCAGGGAGGAAGCACGTGCTCTCACTCACTGTGTTTTATTGTTAGCTCAACATTTTATGACTTTATTGTTCTGAGATGGGTCTGTAATGATAATATGACCCTTATGTGCAGTTTAATGACTGTTCCCTGTTCCTCCACAGCACCACCGCAGAGTAAAGGAATTGGCTTACTCACAACTGGGTTAAAGGCCCTGTAGCACATTTTTCCCGTGTATGTCAGCGAAACCTGTCTCACCCCAGCACGGATTTATTGTATAAGCAGCTCTTAAGGTCAAAATAAGTCCGCTGCGTGCTGTCTGCATCGAATCAGAAATCGTTTTATTGTCCAATAATCGGGAAGTGATTACAGATCTGACCTGTAAGTCAACCTTGTGCTGTCTTTTCCATGGTGATAGGTAAGTTGAAAGTTGAAAGGCAGAACGTGTATCCCTTCATCAGAAAAGTTGCACAGTGTATCTTTAAGGCAAAACTGCGTATAATCCAACTCAACTAAAGCAGGACAAAAATGCACATAAAAAGTATATATATATATATGTGTTTGTGGAAGAAGTACTACTCAATTTTATTACTTAAGTAAAAGTACAGATACCGGAGCAAAAAAATACTCAAGTAAAAGTAAAAATATCACATGAAAAAATCTACATAAAAGTATTAAAGTACCCATTTAACAGTAAAAGTATTTCTTACAGATTTTGAAGTCTTATAAAGCTTTAAATGCAGTGATTTTGATAAAGATGTGTGCTATTCCTGGCTGTTTTTATTTGTATATTTTTGTTGCTCAAATTACGATCATGTTAAAAATAAACCCTTAGTCTTTTCAGCAGGTCTCAAACTATCATAAAAAATACTTTTACTTTTCAGTCCTGTTAAAAAATGTAGTGGAGTAGAAAGTGCTGCTCTCAAATATAATGAAGTAAAAGTAAAAAGTAACCACTCTAAAATGTATACTTAAGTGCAGTACTTTGCTACATTCAACTGTACATATGACATAAAGACTGAAATACTGTAGAAGTCTGAGTCATAGTGGAGCAGAAATCGTGCGTTCCGTTGATAATTCCTCTTCTCACAGATTTGGTTCATTCCTCGACACACTGAGGCATCACTTCCTTATAGTTACAATCACTTCTGTTCCCGTTATATTCTTTGAAACACTCCCACAGTGATTTCAACACGTTCTGCTATAAATACACCACACTGAGCACTTTGTCACACGCATAGTTTCTATAGGAGGGACTTTACAGTTCGGATCATTATTTTCTCCTAAAACAGGGCACAGTGTCACTTCCATGGTGGGGGTTCGCCACTTGCATGTTTCAAATGCTTTGCCTGAAATGTTCCACAGTATGGCATTAAACTTATCTTACATGTATGCAATTACCAGTGGTGGAAGGTAACAAAGTAAAAGTAGTAAAGTACTGTACTGTACAAATTTTAGGTATCTGTACTTTACTTAAGTACATTTTACAGTGAGTACTTTTTGTTTTTACTTCACTACATTTGAGTAGTGAAGTAAAAGCAGGTATCTGTACTTTCTACTCCACTGCATTTTTGAACAGGACTGAAATGTAAAAGTATTTTTTTATTATTGTGTGAGACCTGCTGAAAAGGCTGAGGGTTTATTTTTAGCACATTCATAATTTGAGCAAAACAAAAAAATACAAATAAAAACAGATAGAAAAAAAACGGTCGATTCAGTTGTTTCTGTTGAACAAAATTCAGCTCAAATCAAAATTAGCGCAAAATACTTTTTACTCTTTAAGTACTCCTTTAAAGGGGTACTTTAAAACTTTTACTTAAATAGATTTTTTCATGTGATACTTTTACTTGAGTATTTTTTTGCTCTGCTATTTAGACTTTTACTTAAGTAACAGAATTGAGTACTTCTTCCACCACTGGCAAGTATGTCTAGCTAGTATTAAATGTCAGGGAGAAGAGGTGGGACTAGTATTAAATGCCAGGGAGAAGAGGTGGGACTAGTATTAAATGCCAGGGAGAAGAGGTGGGTTTTCAGTCTAGTCTTAAACTGCGTTAAAGACTGAGAGGATCAGACAGAGGGCGCTGTTCCATAGTCTGGGCGCTGCACAGAAAAAGCTCTGTCACATTCCAGCCAAAGCAATAACATCACCATGGAGACCAGCAGGAGGCAGACCCTCCTCCAGAAAAGTTACACAGTGCATCTTTAACCAAAGCCATCATTGCATCTCAGCATCTATGTGTTTTCCAAGCTGTTTTCCACTGCTATATTCACATGTACTCGCTCTGCAGAGGACCTTGTTGACCTTTGATTGGCTACAGCGCGTCTCAGGACATGTTATCATCGCATGGAGAACACATCATGCCTGATTAATGCCCCTCTCCACACGGCTTCTGTATAAATCACAGACTGATCCTTGTCGAACTTCAGACAGACAGAGACGGCCCAGACAAACTCACCAAATGTTACATAGATCTACAGAATGATTCAAAGTTAGGACCATAGATTCTATATATATAAATAGACATAACTAACCTGCGAGCTGTCGGGTTCCAAATAGGAAGTGATCATGGGTGTGCTTCCGGCTCCATCAACTCTGGCTCCAATTCACTTTCTATTGAAAAACCGTCACCTCTCTCTCTGTAACTGCTGCTGTCAGACTCGTCATTTGGTGAAAATGTTCGTATTAACCCGCTCTACATGGTGTTTTTATTTCACTATTTTGTCTGTAAATCAAGTTCTGAACATTAATAACAGACAAATCAGCTGCCTTCTTTCCCTGAGATCGCTCCCGTTAGCATTAGCAACAGGTTTGATTGACAGCGTTGCTAAGGGCCCGCCCCCTGCTAAACCAGCAGTGCGGGCGGGAAGGGCCGTTACCTTCAACTACCTTCCTCCGGATTGGCTCTTTGGTTGCTATGATACTCGTGGTCGGAATTCCAAATAGGGCCGTTACTTCAACTACCTTCCTCCGGATTGGCTCTTTGGTTGCTATGATACTCGTGGTCGGAATTCCAAATATGGAACTCGGCTCCAAATTAGCCACTATAACTGGTAGCGTCGATGACACTTGTCACACACTCACTTAGTCCACTTCTTTATATAGTCTGTGGTTAGGACTGTCGCCATAGTAATTAACACTTCAGAACAAAATATTGCATCTTTCTAAATGGTACTAGAGACGCTTGATCTCACCTTGAAAGTGTGATTGAGTGATTATAGTTAGTAGTAGTAATGAGTATATACTGCAGTAATTTTACATTGTGTAACTTTTCTGGTGAAAGGGTCCGTCACCTGCTTTTCTCCATATATGTTATAGCTTTGTCTGGAATGTTCCACAATATGGCATTTAACATATCTATCTTATGTTAATTCAAATCTGTTTTTTTTTATTGCCCAGTGATACACTGAAACACAAGCACTGTTACTGTGAGTGGGGTCACTCACCTATAACCTGACTTGAAGAAATAAACATGACCATAGCCACATTATGTTGAAGCATTGTATTTTTGAACTGCTTGCACAGTTGTTGTTGTTGTGTTAGATTTAAGGGTATTTTAAGATCTGTGGAATCCTTCAGTCGTTCAGGTATGACACATAGTAAAAGAAAAATTTATTCTATCAACTGGACAAAAAGGTTTTTTTAGACTGAAGACGTTTGGCTGCTCATCCAAGCCGCTTCTTCAGTTCTGGTCAGATCACTGCTGGACACTGTCTTATATCTGTCTAAAGGGAGGAGCTAACTACACTGAAGCTAACACACCTGTTTGTTTACAGTTTCTGTTTGTCGGTCTATTAAAGCAGGACAAAAATGTACACGAAAAAGTATATATATGCGGTGGTGGCAAAAATTGCTCAAGTTAAAGTATCACATGAAAAAATCTACTTAAGTGAAAGTATTAAAGTACCCATTTAAAAATGTACTTAAAGTGTAAATAGTAAAAGTATTTCTTGCAGATTTTGAAGTCTTATAAAGCTTTAAATGTAATGATTTTGATCAAGATTTGTGCTGTTCCTGGCTGTTTTTATTTGTATATTTTTTGTTTTCCCCGACTACGATGGTGTTAAATATAAACCCTCAGCCTTTTCAGGGAGGAACTAACTACACTGAAGCTAACACACCTGTTTGTTTACAGTCTCTGTTTGTTAGCTAGGTCTATTAAACTACACAAGAGTGAACCTTGCCTGAGTCATATTTTGCATAATGGTTCAGGCCCCTAATGGGAGCTCTCACACCTATTAGCATACTGGCTATTAGCATACTGGCTATTAGCATACTGACTAGCACTATTGTTTTCCTTGTTTTGATCTTCAGCTTTTGCCTACACCTGATCACTTACTTCTTGTTCGATTTGATTGTAAGGTTCCACATACTGGATGTTCTTTTTTTTTATTTTTATATAATGTAGACTGTACTGAGTTATACACTGACCAAACAAAAAATAAATGAAAAGTGAGGTCTGAGGATGGAGTTATAAATAGGAGAAAGATGTCTGAGGCTCCCATTCCTGTTCAAAGATGGATTGTGCTTCCTCACAAAAACGGCTTCTTTAACTCCCCTCTCAAACCGTTTCTTTTCTTTGGCTCAGATCTGCACCTCACTATCTTCTTTTCACTATCTATTTTAATAGTTATGTATCTTTTGATTGCAAATTCCAAGGGGCAGAGTCTCCAGCAGAAGTTACACTGTGTACCTTTAATACAGAACAAACCCATTACTGTTCTCCACTTCCAAATGAAACGCTGACTACACAAAACGCCTGCTATCTCTTTGCATGTCCTTATCTCCCTTCCCTCCTTATTTCACCTGTACAGACACAGAGCTCAGGAGTCAGCTGGTCTGGTCCTGGTGGAGTTGATAAAATGCTCCTCCTCCCACAGTTTTCATGAGAGCGGCCACTGCAGTACACAGCCTCTGATAAGACTTAGAGCTGCCTGTCCTCCCTCCTGTCCTCGCTCCCCTCCCCCTGGGCTCTACACAGACGCCACTCTCATATCCACTGTGTATGAAACATTAAACTTTGCATATTTTGCGAAATGTAAGTTTAAAAGGCCCATATTATGCTATATACTCTGTTATATCTCTGTTCTAATGTTGTTTCCTCATCACAAACAGACCTGGAGTTGTGTTTTGTTTCATTCACACATGTTTAACACACAAACCCTGCATATTTAGGCATATTTAGGAGTTCTTCTCTCAAACAGAAAACACTCTGTTCCAGCTTGTGATGTCATCAAGTGGTAATACTGGAAATGCCCCACTGTGTTTTTAAACTCCATACACCTTCACCAGTAGAATCATTTGGATAACTTCAGTGCTGGAATTGTCAATCTCTACTGAACGAAAGGTAAAAGGAGCTGTTAACTTGGAAGCTTGGAAGCTTAAACAAAGCATTTAAGTTATGTCCTAATGGAAGATAGGGGTGGGATTCAATAAGTTTTCTTCTTCCCACTCCTTTTCGAGCTTAAATAAGAAAAAAAATGTGAAATGTGCATTAAGTGTCCTTGATACATGTGCTCGAAATAAATAAATAAATAGAAAAATAGAAAAACAAAACTTGAAAACTACCGCTTCATGACATCACAAGGTGGAACAGAGCATTTGTAGATGAGATGTAGACAGACTAATAATAAAGGGTTACTTAAACGTGTGAATATAACTTCCTATACTTTTTTTTTTTTTGTTTTTTGTTTACTTCTTTACAGTTTTGACTGGTGTAAAAACTAATATTTGCTCAGGTATATGATCAGGTATTACCCACCAAACTAAGTCATAAAAATAAAAACATAAAAACCCGCTGTACACACGTTCACATGCTAAAGCCCTGCCAGGACGCTTCACCTCTTTTGCCTGTTCCACATGTGAACGGGAACACTCCATCCCACTCGTCCTTATCTCCAGAGTGCTGCTTTAGCTCTATCGTCACACCTCCTACATGCGTCTCTGTGCAGTTCATATAGGGATAACTCATGACCATGGACCCGCTGACCCTCTTGTCTGGCCTATGAGTCTGAAGCACGGGACAAAAGTGAAGTGACTTGTAAATCATTTGCCAATACTTACATGTTCCTTTTTTGAAAGTACAGTAGCCACTTTTTAGTTCTTAAAATAGTGTTACGTAATAGTCACCAAACAAAAAACCCTCTTATGGAGCTCAACAGTGACGCTCGCTCAGGTTCCGGAAGAACATTTTACATTCATTTTTCCCATAGACTTTTAGAAAATTCAAATATTAAGAGTTCAAAGGCATCGCGGAGACTAACCAGCTACGTGCTAACCAAAATTCAAAATTAAGAGTTCAAAGGCATCGCGGAGACTAACCAGCTACGTGCTAACCCTCTACGTGCTAACCAGCTACGTGCTAACCAGCTACATGCTAACCAGCCAAGCCCCGGGGCCTAAACATGGCCGCACATTGAAGTCAATGGGCCGTGCTCAATGGCGTATGTCTTGGCCTGTAGCAGCTAGTTACATCTGGTCCTGCCCATCCACCATGCGCAGTTGAGCTACCCCCCATGAGACTTTGAGTGACACATCACTCACATGCTCGTTTATGTTGTACCACCACTCTAACCAATCAGAGCTTGAGCTTAGCTAGAGCGGACATTGAGCGTTAAGCGAAGCTAACTATTAAACAGATGGATTTTGAGCTGAGAAAAAGTTTATGATGATGAAAATAGGTAAAAATCACCACAAAATTTGACCTTTGTAAAAGCTGTAGGTGCCCTGTCTGTTCCTTGTCAGTCCCGTCAGTCCCTGTCAGTCCCTGTCAGCTGAACACAAGCAGTTTGTGATTGTATTGTATTTGTGATTGTATTGTGCTCTATAAGAAAAATCCTTTCTGGGCAGGAGGGATTTTTTCGTTGTAGTACCAATGAGTGGTCACTAGTCCAACTGGAGACAGCTCTAAGCAGCAACATCCTATCCAGTTATTTGAATAAATCCATGTAACCAGCTATGCGCTAACCTGCTACGTGCTAACTTATATCCATAACACGGTTGGCTTAAGTCCTTAAAGCACATTTAAAACACAAGATTCTGCTAAATGTTTTATAAAGTTTCAGAAGCAGATTTGAAATAAAATGATAGGTCTTGTGGTCATTCGTTACCGCAGCTGATTATCCCCGAGCAAGCTTTCCAACATTTAATATATTTTATTTTTGGTCTGTGAGAACCAGAACCAGAATCCAGAACCACTGTGAGGCTTCATTGTTTCCATATGTAAACATGTAGTATGGTGTAGTAGCATTATGGTTATAGTTATGACATAGTCTCTTTAAATATTGTTATATTTGATGTGCCTGTCCACTGTTACCCTACATTAGGCCTACTTTTTCCCTGTCTTTGTTTTATGAGTATATTTTAGGCTGAGAAGCTTGCTAACTTGAGAAACTTAGAGTAGAGACGCTGCTCCTTCACATTAAAAGTGCTAGCTGAGGCCACTATGGGCAGTTGTTTTGGGTGGCGGCTATAGGTCTGTTCCCTGTATTAGCATAACGAACATTTAAATGAGTGATGATTGGCCAAAAACTGACAATGTTTGAATAAATATTAAAGGTGCACTATGTAAATTTTTTGGTGTGACGTCCACCACCTGCTTGTCTATATGGAGTAGTTATTGGTTTGCCTGGATTGTTACACCATATACTATCTATCTTGCATTTCTTCAGTTACAGAATCTTAAGTGGGCGATAGATAAGTTTAATGCCATAGTGTGGAACATACCAGGTAAAGCAATAACAGAAGCAAATGGACGATCTTCCACTGGAAACGTTACATATTTCGTTTGTCATTAAATATATATGGATTCATGAAAGGACACCTGCTTGAGCTCATGCCAGCATTTAAAACAGTGTTAATGCCTCAAGCTCAGGCCTGTAATGCAAAGTAGAGCCTGAAATCAGCTGTTCTCCACATATGCGCAGGAATTATGTCATAAAAGGATGCATAAAATTAAAGACAAAAACTGCAGATGCCAAATCTTGTTACTGTTGCTGCTGCCGTTACCAACATAACACATAAACCAACATAACACATACTAACATAAAACATAAACCAACATAACACATATTCCAACATAGCACATATAATAAGGAACAAAGGAAACAAAGAACACCATCCAGGGCCATTAAGGTTGAATGGAGGCTCGTTTCAAGATGAAACTGTAAACAATAGCTGTTTACAGTTTCAGTGTAGTGAGCTTCTCCCTTCAGACAGATATAAGGCAGTGTCCAGCAATGATCTGACCAGAACTGAAGAAGCGGCTTGGATGAGCAGCCAAACGTCTTTACTCCTACAACTTTTTGGCCAGTTGACAGATTTAACTTTGGCTTTTACTATATATACCAACATACCACATATACTATAGTGAGAATTATATTGACTTCTACAAGTGTTGTCCTGATATTGAAAATACAAAACTTGATCCAAATTTCAATACCACAATGAAAGAAATGACGATATGATATATAAATATACTTGTCCTTTACAAAAACCACGGTGGCTCAGATGGTAGAGCGTTTGTCCACTGGTGGTTTGAATCCTGCTCTCGACATCATTGGTTGAGCGGTCAGATCCACTGACCCATAGGTTGGCGGTGCGATTCCAGCTCCCACAGATGAATACAGTCGTTGTGTCCTTGGGCAAGACACTTAACCCACCTCTCCCCCAGTGTCTGTGTACACTGGTGTGTGAATGTGTGTGTGAATGGGTGAGTGGTTCTATATAAAACTGTGTCTGTTTTACCATTTTTTAATGACAGACTGATTCTTTATTTCTCCAGTTCTGTATGGAACATGAACATTTCGCTATAGCGTCACTCTTTATAACGATATGATGTTTTTCCTCCAAATTTGGCAAGTCATAACTGATATAATTTACTTTTATGAGTTTTTTTAATACGTTCTTGATCCCGTTCCTAGACTTGCCTGAGGTGTAAAGGGGTAAAACAGTACACGAGGCAACTGGAAAACTTCTAAATAAAGACAAAAAGGAGAAGCGCATCGGTTTGTTTGTTGATCTGTCCTATCGCTATGGAAACGCAGTGTTAGTGCACATGTCCAGAGATGACCTGAAGACCGGCTGGCAACGAGCTATAGCACAATCTTTATGATAATGTATGCGGATTTTAGCAGCTGCACATATGTACAACCGAACCATATTTCAGTATCTAAGTTTAAGTCATGTGGTAATACAGGAAGTGCTCCACTGTGTTTTTAAATTCCACTCACCTTCACTAGAATCATTTGGATCATTTCAGCCCTGGAATTGTCAATCTCTACTGAACTAAAGGTTAAAGGAGCTGTTAGCTTGAAAACTACAGCTTCATGACATCACAAGGTGGAACAGAGTATTTTGAGCTTTGGAGATGTAGGACTAATAATAAAGTGTTACTCAAACAAAACACAGGAGGAGGTAACAACATTATAACATGGCTTAAAGCTCACACAAAC
The DNA here is from genome assembly GCA_000787095.1 of Periophthalmodon schlosseri. Lineage (NCBI taxonomy): Eukaryota > Metazoa > Chordata > Actinopteri > Gobiiformes > Gobiidae > Periophthalmodon > Periophthalmodon schlosseri. Next base: position 9,445 of record KN476299.1, read on the forward strand.
AAAACCAGGAGGAGGTAACAACATTATAACATGGCTTAAAGCTCACAAGAGTCAATTTTGCGTAATATAGGACCTTTAAACTTAAACTCATAGTATGTAACTTTTTAGCCAATTTCATTTTGGTTGTGTTTATTGCACTGAAAAACTAATACAAAAAAAAGAGCATCCTTACTGTGAGCGGGCTTGCATCTCCACAAACCTGACTCTTATTTGGCCTGGAGAAAGGCCTCCTCCTGCTTGTTTCTGTGGAAATGTTGTTCCTTTGGCTTTAATCTTCCACAGTATGGCATAAAACTCATCTATGTCCACGGAGAATGTTCCATTGTGTGGTTTTAACTTTCTCTTTCCATGGAACTTTACTGTACCTTTAATAGCCCTATTTCCATATCATAACACAGGACATTTTAACACAGTTTCTTAGCAACCTACCGATAAAGACAGACTTGTTTCCATGCTTAATGAGGCCTTTGTCAACACTTTTTTATTCTCCATGTTTTTTTAATCTTATATTACGCTATGCTAAGATACTGTGTTACATAATTTGGCCTTGTAGTGTAGGTGTAGAAGCTAGGGCTACTGTAGGCCGTAACCCAGGACAAAACAAGACCAAAACAAGACCAAAACAACAGCAAACTACAGCAAACAACAACAAAACAACAGCAAACAACAGCAAAACAATACCAAAACAACAGCAAAACAACAGCAAAACAAGACCAAAACAACAGCAAAACAACAGCAAAACAACAGCAAAACAACAGCAGTCTCATCTCACTAGAGCCAGTCTCCAAAACAGACCAGTAACTGACCAATAGAACCTTTACATCAACTTGTCAGCATAGCACCCAAGTGTCACATACAAAAACAGTGACATTAGCAACAACACACAAACAGTTAGAAGAACAACAAAAGGAGTCAACTCTGAGCTAAACTCAAAATATCAGATCATTACAGAACTTCCATTGATCAGTTCAGCCTTGGTTCTGCAGTACCGCATGAAATATAACAAATTCTATTTGAAATACCACAGCTCTGCAGCCTGGACACGTGGTACAAATACACATAGTACACATACACATAGTACATATACTATATATACTGTTGTGATTAAATATGGGTACATTATGGGCCACCTGCTCAAAGTCCTGGCAGAATGTAAAACAGCACTAGAGCCTTGAGCCCTGTTCAGCTGCGATGCAAATGAGAGGCTTATATCAGCGTTATCCACATGGAAATGACATGTCATAAAAGAATGCAGAGTTTTACATGGAAAAAGATGGCACCACTTCATCATAACGACAAATGAACAAATATATCAATACCCTAACCTCTTAATTAAAGGTACAGTATGTAACTTTCTGAAGGTGGTATGTCACCTGCATGATTCCATAGAAATAGAAATACAAACCATACTTCAGAAGATTCTCCATGGAGATAAATATGTTTTATTCCATACTGTGGCATATTAAAGCCAAAGGAATAACATTTCCATGGAAACAAGCAGGAAGAGACCCTCTTCCAGGCCAAGTATGGGTCAGGTTTGTGGAGATGCAAGCCCACTCAGAGTAAAGACACATGTTTATCTGTATATTTGTTGAGGGGTTTTTTTTGTATTTTTTTGTATTTTTGTGAAGCACTTTGCTCAGCTGTACTTGTTTTAAAGGTGCTATATAAATAAACTCGAGTAGCTACTTTACTCACTATTTGTCCATTATAAATTGTTTCCAAAAATGTGTTCTTGCTTCTTCTTTTCCTGCGAAGAAAAGGGGATATTAAGTTGTAAACATTTCATCTTCTGCTTGCATGGCTTGTCTCTATGTTAGCGTTTAGCCAGAACCACAAGGTCTAAATGACTGTTTGCAAAAGCATAATGTGGTTCTTGATAAGTATCGAGTGAAAGGCGATTTTCCTCTGACCTAACCCCAAACTGAAGCCTCATTACAGAGATGGTACATTTGATTTTATTACTCAATGTGGACTGTATCCAGGAAGTAGACAGATCCATGCAGGAACTTGTGAGTAGAGTTCACGTTGTATCCTGTCCCGGGTGCAAAAGTGCGTTTCTTCCTTAAATGGATAAATGCAAAAACCCGGGAATTAGACTGAAGTCAGCACCTCTCTCTCTCACTCTAAACACTACCAGCCTGGACCAAACCCAAAACATATGTCATGATCTTTACACCTCAAACTCAACATTATAACACTCTCAATACTTCCTCATATTGTAAATAGATATGCAGCTATGACAAACTTATCTACAGTTAAAATTGCACTATAATTGTTTTACTTTGAATGTTCCACAATGGCATTAAACGTATCTATTTTGGATAAGTTGAATTACGGATGTATTTAGGCATTCTCATGGGCAGCTGCGTCGCCTCTCCATAGCTCTGACGGGTAACTTTGCCTGGGGGCGCCGCTAAATTTAATGCCATATTGCGGAACATTTCAGGCAAAGCAGATGGCAGATGTTCACCAGAAAAATTACATAATGCAGCTTTATATTCTTGAATCATTACCAGCAGTCCTACCATGTTACTATGGTAACTACTTTACTATGTGAGTTTACAGGCCTCGACCCGTCGCCATTCATCTGACCTGAGGCTTCACACTTGGTCTCATTGTGGTCCTGGTTTAGTCCTGATGTAGTCCTGGTTTGGTCCTGGTTGAGTCCTGATGTAGACTTGGTTTGGTCCTGGTTTAGTCCTGGTTTGGTCCTGGTTAAGTCCTGATGTAGACTTGGTTTGGTCCTGGTTTAGTCCTGGTTTGGTCCTGGTTAAGTCCTGATGTAGACTTGGTTTGGTCCTGGTTTAGTCCTGGTTTGGTCCTGGTTAAGTCCTGATGTAGACTTGGTTTGGTCCTGGTTTAGTCCTGGTTTGGTCCTGGTTAAGTCCTGATGTAGACTTGGTTTGGTCCTGGTTTAGTCCTGGTTTGGTCCTGGTTAAGTCCTGATGTAGACTTGGTTTGGTCCTGGTTTAGTCCTGGTTTGGTCCTGGTGTAGACTTGGTTTGGTCCTTGGTTTAGTCCTGTTTGGTCCTGGTTAAGTCCTGATGTAGACTTGGTTTGGTCCTTGTTTAGTTAAATACTTTTACTTAAGTTGATTTTTTTCATGTGATACTTTTACTTGAGTAACATTTCACCTCTGTATCTGTACTTTTACTCAAGTAACAGAAGCCTGACGTTGGCCCGTTTAATTTAAATTATGAAGAGGTACATTTACTTCAAAAACACATTCAAAGGTATGATATTACTTCATGAATGATATAAAAGTACTTGTTTAGCTTCACATGTTGAGACTTCAGAGACAGACTTAACAAAGCAGCTTCACCAAAACGCCTTTAAAGGATCAGACTTCAGGAGGATTTGATTGGCTTTGAGTGCGAGGTAAGTCAGCCGACAAATGGGTCCCTCATTAATGATAATAATACCCTTCAGAGGCTATTTTGAGCGGAGCGTGGTTGCCATGCGTTACATTTTTATCCTGTTTAAATGCTCTGTGCCTTTTTCCAGCTCGTATATTCAGAGGGAAAATAGACCTCAGACCACAGCATGAAGCTACGTCAGGCCCATTATAAAACCAGCGCTGCGCTAAGTACAGGGAGCACTCCTCCTGTCACCCCTCCTTCTCAACCCGCTCTTACTCTCTTCCCCTTCTCTCTTTCCTTCCACCCCCCTCTCTCTCTCCCTCTGTCTCTCCTTCTCCCCCCCTCGCTGTCTCTCTCCTCTCTCTCTCTCTCCTTCTCTCTCTGTCTCGCTCTCCTTTCTCACCCTCCCTCTCTTCCTTTATCCCTCTATCCCTCCCTCTGTCTCTCTTCTCTTTCTCTCTCCCCTCTCTCTCGCTCCTCTCTCTCTCTCTTAATATATATATACACACACACACACACACACACACGCTAAACTTATCTTCATGAAAACACCTCCAGGTCATGTTACGAGCCAGATCTGTGGAGAGGCAAGTCGCTCACAGTATATTTTTGAGCAATAAAACGACCCTTAATACTATCTATCTATAGTATCTAGAGTCCTAAATTACAGAAAATTGACTCTTGTGAGCTGTAAGTCATGTTCTAATGCTGTTTCCTCCTCAAAAACAGACCTGGAGTTGTGTTTTGTTTCATTCACACATGTTTGAGTAACACTTTATTATTAGTCTGTACATCTCCAACGCTCAAAAAAATGGTAGTTTTCAAGTTAACAGCTCCTTTTACCTTTAGTTCAGTAGAGATTGGCAATTCCAGATCTGAAATCATCCAAATGATTCTAGTGAAGGTGTATGGAGTTTTTTTTCATTTGAAAAATAAACACAGCTTAAATGTGCAGGGTTTGTGTGTTAAACTTGTGTGACTGAAACAAAACACAACTCCAGGTCTGTTTGTGATGAGGAAACAACATTAGAACAGATCAGAAAATTACATAATATGGGCCCTTTAAGTTTAATTCCACACGGTGAAACATTACAGACAAAACAGTAACATATCCATGGAGACAAAGCAGCCACCAGAAAAGTTCCACAACGCATCTTTCATATTGTTGACCTAGAAACGTGTGTTTATAACTCATGACAGGCCTGTGTAGGTAAAAGAGTTCATGTCTTTACAGAGCTGTGACTAATGTTTACATCAGCTGATCCGGTGGAGCCATAGACTGTATATATAATTGGACATAGCCAAACTTCTAGCCGCTACGTTCCAAATAGGAAGTGATCGTGGGCTGCGCTTCTGGCTCCATCAACTCTGACTCTTCACTTTACATTGAAAAACTGTGGCCCCTCTCTCTGTAACTGCTGCTGTCAGACTCGTCATTTTGGTCTTCAAATGTTCGTATTAACTCGCTCTACATGATCCTGGGGTTTTTATTTCTCTATTGTGTCTGTAAATCAAGATATGAACATTGCTAAGGGAAGGGGCGTTACCTTCAACAGCTTCACTCCTGATTGGCTCTTTGGTTGCTATGATACTCGTGGTCAGAATTCCAAATTTGGAAGTCTGCTCCAAATTGGCCCCTATAACTGCTCTAGCCTCAGTGAGCTTCATTTGACTGGAGCCGAACGCTGTGGGTGACGTCACACTCACTTAATTCACTTCTTTATACAGTCTCTGGGTGTAGCCTGCTCTACTCCCCGAGCAGGTGATGCACTTTTTTTAATGTCGCTCTGGAAAGTTAAACACAATGTCTGAATTCATATTTTTAAGGTTATTTGCTAAACAATTTTAACTGCCCATTGGCACATCTTTGTTTCATAACAGGTGATGAATTTAAAACCCATCACTGTTCACTCTATGAAAAAGTAGGTTGGCCATTGCTGTCAGTCGGAAGAACAACACTGTATAAATGTATTTATAAAATATATTTATAGGGACTACGACGATAGACTGACTCAGTATCTCACTAGGCTTGTCACAATAATCACTATATCGACATATCGTTCAGTATATGAAAACTGGAACAGTATTTATTTGGGGTCAATATTTATCATGTGTACATTTACTTTGTACTACTGGGACATTTTGCGCAATTTTTTGTCTATGTGATAAGATTTAAGTTGTAAAAGGTCGAATATTTATATTGTATGTCTCATTGCAGATGCAAACTAATGACTAAAGTGTTTCATTCTGCTGTTTATTTATTTCAGCTCATGTTTTTTTTAATATAATATTGTAGATTTAGAATAGTTTTTGTGGTTTAAATCTGCTCTTGGGTTTTTGTGTCAGTGGCATAAATTAGTTTCAATACTATCATTTATTGTCTATATTTACTTAAGCGATATATCAAACTTCAAAATCTGTTATAATGACAGGCCCATATCTCACTTGTTTGTTGAACTTTGATACGAGAACTTTTAATACCAGATCTCATGACTGTCTACGTCTAAAAACCGGTCACGCTAGAACTGAAATGAGAATAAAAGCTTTTGGTTATTTTGCTTCCCAAAAAATGGAACACATTTCTTGCAAAACTGGATAGACTGGTGCCACTGCAGCACTTAATTAATGGAACTCGTTTTATACATTGTCTGTATGAAGGAGTGGACTAAGTGAGTGTGACGTCACCCACAGCGTTCGACTCCAGTCAAATGAAGCTCATCGAGGCTAGAGCAGTTATAGGGGCCAATTTGGAGTCTGAGCCCCATTTGGAATTCCAACCGCGAGTATCATAGCAACCAAAGAGCCAATCAGGAGTGAAGCTGTTGAAGGTAACGCCCCTTCCCTTAGCAATGTTCATATCTTGATTTACAGACACAATAGAGAAATAAAAACCCCAGGATCATGTAGAGCGAGTTAATACGAACATTTGAAGACCAAAATATTTGTCTGTATTAATGTTCTTATCTTGATTTCTGAACAAAATAGTGAAATAAAAACCCGAGGATCATGTAGAGCGGGTTAATACAAACATTTTAGTCGATGGAGCCGGAAGTGCACCCATGATCACTTCCTATTTGGAACGCGGCGGCTAGCAGGTTAGCTATGTCCATTTATATATACAGTCTATGATTTTATATGAAGAACTAACTGAAGGCAGATCCGAACGTTGAGTTCAAAATTGGTTATTCAGGTTCTCAACTTGTTTTAATCATGACACAGTTGGGGCACTTCCTTCACCAAGATAAAAAGCATCACGGGACTCAAGTTTCAAAATGATTGTAATCCAGTCCGAAATAGTCCTCTCCACATATTAGACCGGTAACTTGTTTCCATGGAGATAGATGTTTAATGCGTTGTTCTGAAAAATTTTAGACAAAGCAATACTGTCACTATGAGGACAAGCTGTTAGCAGACCCTCCACTAGAAAAGTTACATAGTGTATCTTTAATCGTGCAATGAGTGGGTGGAATGTGCAATGAGTGGAATGGAGTGGTGTGTTTACATTCATGTTGTATCATGTCTGTTCATTAACATGCATTGTCCCAACCAAATAAATAAATAAATAAATAAATAAAGCCAGCTCAACAACTCATTAATCAGCAGTGGCTAAAATGAGCTTAGCATGTGTGTGTGATACAGACAGGAGCGATACAGACAGGAGTTATACATATATTTTTGACACCGATATTAATTACCATGTGTTGTTTTACCAGGTTTAAACCAGAATGAAAGCAGGATTACAGACATTACATACTACAGATTATAGATTACAGATTATAGATTACAGATTACAGATTACAGATTACAGATTACATATGACGATTCCTGACCCAGTGCCCCCCAATCAAGGAAACTATGTTGTGCTAACGGGAGCCACATCATAGTTTGTGAAGCATTGCTAACACATGAGCGAGCGCTTGTGGTTGATTCTATTGTGAGCTGTAGTGCCGTGCTCTGAACCTGCCTCTTTATTTCTTCAGTGTCATGCGCAGATCGACTCTGCACAAAGGTTCACGTTTAGATCAGGGACTTTCCTCCAACAGAAGCAACAGTGAAAGAAAAAAAAGTGACCAGAAGCATTGATGTGTTCTATGGCACAAACGGAAATGTGCTTCTGTTTCACACGTTTGCACCAAGGATTACTGTATACTGTTTCATTTATGGATTGTAACATATTCTCTGTAGAGATATTAACGCTTTCCCAGAAATGTACACAGTATTGCATTACAATTAAAACCTGGTGACAAACAGGGGATGCCACCATGCAGGGGCGGTGCCAGGGAAGGGCTTGAGGGGGCAATAGCCTCCCCTAGAATGGCCAGTGCTCCCACATAGCTCCCTCAAAGATTTTTGCCCCTCATAGCACATCCAGTTTCGACTAAAAATGTTCAAACCACAGAGTTGTCAACATGAGGATCCCATAAATAAAATAAAAAATCCACATTAGCTTTTATGAATCACTATAAGGAGCTAACTACATTTAAACTTGCAAACATGGCAGGGGGTGGGTGGAACGCGCCGTTGTTAAAAGGCTCTAACATAACTTTTTAAGTGAGCACCCACATTGGCACCCCCTTAGCTGCTCCAATCCAAAATGTCTGACGCCGCCCCAGCTACCATGGCAAGTTACAAGTCAGATCAGTGGAGAGGTGGCCCCGGTCTCAGTTAGAATGCATGTTTTTCAAGGTCTTTTTGGGCTATAAACACACCTGTACCTGAACAAAAGCTGACATACTGTGAAACACTCCAGGCTACGATCCATGCACCTTTCATTTGAGTAGACTTTGAATGGCAGGTTTCATATATGATCTAATGCAGCTAGAGTAGTTTCAAAAAGCATGTACCTTGTATAGTCACTGAGTCATCTTTATCGGTATTTTGGCAGTGTGGTTAACATGAATTTGCCCCATTCACCACAGTGAACCATGGACATAGTGTAAACAGTGGTTCACTTTAAGGTCACATAGGAGTTGTTTTCTTCCATGAGCAGTGGAACAAAGTGTAGAGTAGATTAAAAGGAAGGACGAAGACAAAACCTTTCTTCAGAGACTATGGATCACAGACACTGGGGGCGAGATGGGTTAAATGTCTTGCCCAAGGAAACAATATTCATGTGTGGGAGCTGGAATTGCATCGCCAACCTGTGGGTCCATGGATCTGACCGCTCTACCAATGATGTTTATGTCAAGAGCGGGATTTGAACCGCCAGCCTTCGGATCAGTGGGCAAACGCTCCAACTGAGCCAGTGTCGCCCCTCCATATCTTGTGTAATGTCCCAAACGGGTGTATACTGACTGTTTTTGTGGTTATTTTTATGATCTATTGATGTTTTGTGCTAGACTTGACCTTCAACAAAGACATTTATGAGCACAATAATGTTTATGTCAAGAGCGGGACTTGAACTGCCAACTTTCAGATCAGTAGACAAACGCCAAAGCTACTATTTTAGACACCATATGGATTATGGGTAATCTTTTTGAGCTATAAAGTCTAAAATTTGACCTCCACTTTGGCATTCCCTGGCTGCGTTCACACTTCCAGTCCACACCACTTCAGAACCTGGACGAACCCGTGTTGTGCTTTAAGACTTATATGTCTATTTGTTTATTTATTTGGACCCATTCGATGAAGCAGTGCAGTCAAATAGTCTCCCTGGGTCCATTGAAATATGAATTATAAGATCTTCATTTTATCATTTCAAATATACTTTCATTACATTTGATATTTCACTGCAATAAAATCACATTATCTTAAAAATAATCAGTTCAGTTTAACTTAACATATGACTTATATATCTAACTACTGTATATGTACTTATAGGGTTGGGTTGGTTTCAATTCCCATCTACGATCGTCTGCCGAATGTGTTTTCAGTTTGAGACAAGAACTCAGCCTAAATATGCAGGGTTTGTGTGTTAAACATGTGTGAATGAAACAAAACACAACTCCAGGTCTGTTTGTGAAACAACATTAGAACATAGATCAGAAAATAGTGTAATATGGGACCTTTAAACCCATTTTGCAGCAAAGAATTTCTGCAAAAGAAGTGATCACAAGGACAAATGAAGAAATAAATGTGTTACAAGAACAACACAGGTGGTAAAAGTGATGTGGTTTGAAGGTACTTTTGTTCAGATGTTGGACAATGTAAGCTTTGTCTCGTGTCTTATCTCTGAAGAGGTCTCAGTCTACACACACACACACACGCGCGCGCACACACACACAGCTCTATTACACTACACTTTGGGACTTCCACACCTTGGCGATGCCTCTGGCTATAAACTGGTATTTACTGTAAAATGAAGTCACGCCTGATAAAACGAAGACGAGGGAGATAAGACTTGAGGTGGTACTTTTACATGTGTTTTTTTTTTAATCAGATCAAAACTCTTGAGTATCTGGAGTGTTTATTTGATGATATAATGTTATTGGCAATAGACTAGTGCATTTTTACATTAAAGGGGTCATATGACATAATTTTCTGATCTATGTTCTAATGTTGTTTCCTTGTCACAAACAGACCTGGAGTTGTGTTTTGTTTCATTCACACATGTTTAACACACAAACCCTGCGTATTTAGGCATATTTAGGAGTTCTTCTCTCAAACAGAAAACACTCTGTTCCACCTTGTGATGTCATGTGATAATACAGGGAGTGCTCCACTGTGTTTTTAAACTCCATACACCTTCACTAGAATCATTTGAATCATTTCAGTCCGGGAATTGCCAGTCTCTACTGAACTAAACGTAAAAGGAGCTGTTAACTTGAAAACTACCGCTTCATGACATCACAAGGTGGAACAGAGCGTTTTGAGCTTTGGAGATGTAGACAGACTAATAATAAAGAGTTACTCAAACATGTGTGAATGAAACAAAACACAGGACTTTTAATGATGCACATCTTGCATTTTTACAGTTACAGAGAATACTTTTAGAAAACACATTCTTACTCTGAACTGGCTTTCCTCTCCACAGATCTGACCAATAACTTAGGCGTTACTAGTGCACCTTGAATGTTGCTATAGTTATGCATTGATAAAGTATGTAGAGACAGTTTGTTGTTTTTTTTTTTTTTGTTTGCTTGTTTTTTTTTCAATGTTACAGGCACCATGTTAAAAAAAATGTTAAAATGTTTGTATTAACCTGCTGTACATGATCCTGGGGTTTTTATTTCACTATTTTGTCCGTGATTCAAGATGTAAACATTAGTAAGAGACAAATTAGCTGCCTTCTTTCTCCGAGGTCGCTCCCGCTAGCGTTAGCAACAGGTTCGCTCCGGATTGGCTCTTTGGTTGCTATGATACTCGTGGTCGGAATTACAAATATGAAACTTGTCAAGCTACTACTCAAGCTACTTCTTCAGTTCTGAATTACAAAAAAATGGAACTGAATTGAATTACATTGAATTGAATTGAATTACACATTTTTTAAAATTGAATTATGAAAAAAAAACAAAAAAACTAAACAAAAACTAAATGTTTTGTTGGGAGAATCTGTTTATTTGAATGTATGCATCATAAGTCTGTATTTTTCCAGTGTCTTTTGGACTGGTCTGTAACGACTATAATGTAATTATAACAGTGGGTGGTTTATGGTCAACGATGATCATGTGATCAGGTCTTACCAGCCAAACAAGTCAGATTCTTCTAATACATTTCCATATAAGTCCAACAATTAAAACAAGACACTGCCGCTCCCATTCAATTTACAGTAAGTCTTAAATATGCCCGTCCAGTCTGACGGCTCAGACAACGTGAAGGTGTGTTTGACTTTCATCATCTGAGTCTCACTGTCACGAATGTAAAGAGACTGAGCTCCTTGAGGAGGGTGTGATCTGTGTTAACTATGACACATCATGGATTTAACCAGGGCTGGATCCATTTTGGTACTTAAGTAAAAGTACAGTACATAGATTAAAAAATTACTCAAGTAAAGCGAACGAATCACATGAAAAAATCTACTTAAGTAAAAGTATTTAAGTACCTGTTTAAAAATGTACTTAAAAAGTAAAAAGTAAAAGTATTTTACACAAGTGTTGTTCATTTGTTAAAGTGTAAATGTAGTGATATTGGTTAAAAATGAGACATATTTTGTTCAACAATAACAATACGAATCAATGTCTTAACTTTTCTTATGAATTTTGTGTATTTACTTTTGTTTTCTCAAAGCCGAAGCTTGAACTCGAAAACTTTAGTCAGGATGTTACCACAAACATGGTAAAAATAACCCCTCAAATCATATGAAAAGTACTTTTTACTTTTCAGACCAGTTCAAAAATGTAGTGGAGTAAAAAGTACAGATACTGCTCTCAAATGTAGTGAAGTAAAAGCAAAAAGTATACAATCCCAATCCCACGAGCCAACCACACAAGCTGATCACACGAGCCACGAGCCAATCACACGAGCCATGAGCCAATCACACGAGCCATGAGCCAATCACACGAGCCAATCA
>KN476300.1:2305-13457 GCA_000787095.1 Periophthalmodon schlosseri
AAGGCACACAACACACACACACACACACATACACACACAGACAGACACACACACACGCACACTCAGGCACACACACATACATACACACTACCACAATCATGCAGTCATGCACACACACACACACATACACACGCACACACACACACTCACACCCACACATACACACTCACATACCCACGCACACACATGTACACCCACACACGCACACATTCACACACTCAAACACACCCACACACCCACACACCCACACACACACACACGCACCCACACACGCACGCACGCACACACCCACACACACACACACACGCACACATGCACACACAGACTCACAGACTCACCCACCCACTCGCCCACACCCTCATACACACACGCACACACACACACACACAGACACACAAACAGAATCAAAGCACCTCCGTCTGCAGCTCACTGTTCTCTTAGTCCACCAAACAGATCCATCTCCTTCTAATCCAATGGACTACATTTAATTAGACACAGGCTGCATCCACTTCGCTTTGAGCTTTGCCTCCAAAATCTATGGTACCTTTTGTGTTCCAATTCGATATTTCTGGTTTCAGATGACATCATTACATTCTGTAGGCCAATAGTACTGAATACAGATGGGAGGCAGCTAAAATGAATATTGTTAAAATGCTTATTTTTCTTGTAATACAGTGAGTTTGTGGGTCTAGTAAATTATAGAAATGATCATGTTTGTGCATTTACTTTTTGGATATGACAAAGTACAGTGTAATCAGGAGGGAAAACTGGCTTTTGTTTGGGATTACGACATTATTGTATTTGAGAATCTGAAAACCAATTCTCATTCATTTAAATTATATATATATATATAGAAACACGTGTTTGGCCCGTAGGCTTTTTTTTAACAGTATAATGTCAAATGGGGGTAAAGAGTGGGGTGGACATTCAAAAGCCTTAGCCATAGTGCAGGACAGATGCAGTAAATTACTTATTCATAAAGTTTATGGGGTCCATTCAATCTGGGGTTAACAAATGGATGGTTTATCTAGGATTAAAATCAGATACTATTCGATACTAAAACTAGTATCAAAACTACAGTCATTTGAAAAAGTAAACATGGTAAACACATCACATAATTTGACCTTTCCTGAATAGTTTTATAATTATCATGATTAAAACTTGTATAAGACCCTATTGTAACATTAAGGCCATATTGTAACATAAACAAAGTGTATTTACTGTTGAAAATGACCATTCTTCTGTCTAAAAAGAGTTTTAATTGTCATTGAGGTACTGAAATAGGTATTGAGTATTGAGTCTATCAAAATCGGATTTGAAATGTTAGTGTAGTAACATCATTATATCCAATAGTGCTCAAACTTTGTCCATTTGACTCATTTAAATCTTTGGCTGCCCTGCCCTATTACAATGTCAACACAGCTCTTGTTTAGCTGAGACTTTTGGGGAAAAAACAGTCCCAAAAAGCAGTGCACTTTTTTTTGTCTTTGTGACAGTGAGAGTGGCAACTTTATTTTAAGGCAATAGTGAAAAAACATCATGAATGATTGACGACAAAGCCATCATAGCGTCCTCTTGTTGACGTCAGTGTTCACCTCTGCTCTCTGGTCCACAGTGGGAGCAGTGACCACCTCAAAATCTGCCCTAACAGCCAGACTCAAAGATGGGGCGAATCACTCATCTACTGGCATTAAGCAGACATGGCTCAGTGCTGTCATCACCTGCCTCTTCTACCTGCCGTGCTCTGCTACCGCACACGATCCATCCTCCGCCAATTCTGTCTCATGAGGGAAAGGTACATCAGCTCTTCTGCCACAGTGTCTCACTTCACTCCAGCCCCATTTTAGTTTGCCTGCACTGTTTATTTTCTAACACAAATGCTTTACAGATTTTATGAGGGTAAAACATTGGCATCATAACTTTTATGCACAGGATAACTCAGGTTTATCTTATCCAAACTTTTAAATTGTTTGGGTTTGCAGACTTGTATTTGCTAGTGATTTATTATTTTCATTTTAGGATACTCAGAAAGTTAAAGAACTTTAAAGGTCCTATATTACACAGAATTGATTCTTGTGAGCTTTGAGCTGTTACCTCCTCAAAAACAGACCTGAATTTGTGTTTTGTTTCATTCACACATGTTTGAGTAATCATTTATTATTAGTCTGTCTACAGCTCCAAAGCTCAAAATGCTCCGTTCCACCTTGTGATGTCATGAAGCAGTAGTTTTCAAGTTAACAGCTACCGCTTACCTTTAGTTCAGTTGAGATTGGCAATTCCCCGGCTGAAATCATCCAAATGATTCTAGTGAAGGTGTATGGAGTTTAAAAACACAGTGGAGTTTTCTGTTTGAGAGAAGAACTCAGCCTAAATATACAGGGTTTGTGTGTTAAACATGTGTGAATGAAACAAAACACAACTCCAGGTCTGTTTGTGATGAGAAAACAACATTATAACATAAATTAGAAAACAGTGTAATATGGGCCCTTTAACATTAAACATAAATTAGAAAACAGTGTAATATGGGCCCTTTAAAGTCACTTTACCAAAGACACCTGCACATTTGTGGATTACCCTATGACCTGCATCTTTTGGCTTAACAATAGTGGTAAAACTATAATTACACTGAACAAATAATTGATTTCAGACTTAGTAACTAATGCTAAAACTAACTTTCATTAGGTGTTCATTAAGCCTGAACCATTCTTAATAAACAATTTGTTCATTATGAATTATTTCTAAGCGAATCAAGTCTTTAGTGCTTTATTAAGGTTAGTTGAGGTGTAGTTTTTATTCACCTTATTCCAGAAGTTGCCGTGGGCATCGCCATCGTCATTCAGGCTGTTTTATTTTGCATGGGGGCTGCCGATCTTGACAGCAAATAAGTTGTATAGGGACTACAGAGCCGTTTTAAAGCCTCCAGAGAGTCGGTGCGGTGTTGACTTGTTGGTCACATGAACACAGAACGTTTTACACAAATCAACACTACTTTATATCAGATTTTAGTGACAAAACTTTTCTCAAATTCTCCATTGAAATGAACGGGATTTTCGCTTAACTGGAAGCGCCACCACAAAGAAAGTGCGGTTTAGTAGCATTTACAGGCAAAAGTGGGCGGGGCCGAATAAGGTCAATAAAGTGGTACCATAATAGTCGTACAATGGAAGCATGTAGGGTACAAAAAATAAGCAGGCCGTCTAATGCATGTATCTTAATCCTTATTTTCAGCATTTGTAATAATATTGGCAGAGGGATGATTAGAGACATTAGTCATTAGAGACACGTTTTGTCACTGACTTCAATGGAGAGGGAGCATGTTCCACACATTAGCACTTCAGTCTAGTGGGCAAAGGTGGTTTAATGAATAGGCACCTTACAGTTTCTCTACATCTGCTATAGTCGTGCAGGACAATGTACAAAGTGTGAAGTGCAGACATGTCCTGTTGTGGTGCCATATTGAAAGGGAATTCAGTGCAGCCCTGGATTTATAAAGGATCATTTGATGAGTCACTCGGTGTCTGAGGCAGAAAGCCTTTGTACAGTCCAGTACCTGCAGAGGAGGTTACAGGGTTATGCACAAAAACATGGACTCAAGGACACAACTGCAGGTGTCCTTGGTAGTTCAGTTAATTTCCCTGCTCCC
This sequence comes from Periophthalmodon schlosseri, assembly GCA_000787095.1. Classification (NCBI taxonomy): domain Eukaryota; kingdom Metazoa; phylum Chordata; class Actinopteri; order Gobiiformes; family Gobiidae; genus Periophthalmodon; species Periophthalmodon schlosseri. Next base: position 5,949 of record KN476300.1, read on the forward strand.
TGCCGCCATGTAACTTAGCCATCTAAGATTAGTAAAATAAATACTGCTCATAGCTTATTTCTGCTGTTTAAACATGCATTTTGGTAACATATTATACATTTTTGTTTGAGGGAAAGTACTAGCGCTACTATTTCTATTTCTGTATATTGCAATCTAGGCTTGGCCACACATTGATGAGTTAATATTTGATGATGAAAATAGAATGTTCTGGTAAATAATGAACAGATGGTATGTGGTTGTCAACAAAACCTTGAGGCTGTGTAGTGCCCCTATTACATACATTTACACAGTACAGTGTGTGCAAACTACAGGCCGAGCACGAGAAGAATACCAAGCAAAGTCACATAATGCCACAGGCAAAGCTCACCACTTGAACATCAGGATATTTTACAACACACTTCAGACAGAAAGGTCAATTTAAGCGAGCATCAAACTGCCGAGTAAAAACATAAAATGAGTTACAGGTCTAGGTAAAGTAGTGAATTTTAAGTAGTTTTTTCACTAGATGTTCTTTCTGATAGTAAAAACAGGTCTGCGAAAGATGACCACTGATAAAAATGTAAGCAGCGACTACAAAGAAATACAAATCTATGGAAGCTACTGCTAATACATAAGTTGGAGCCATGAATTAAGCCCCGTAAGTCTTCTTCTAACAAACCTGCAAACCTGCATTTACCCATCACTACATATAAGGAGAAAAACAACTATTTCTAGATGGATTCACACAATCATTTGCCCCTTTCACCCTTGTTTTTCCAAAGAAATTATTCCAAATTTCATCGATATTTTGAAGTCTGAATGGCATAAACAATCAAAAGACCATTTGTGCTCTTTATTTTATGTAGTGTGGAGGATATTTTTGACTTCCTCTTCCTATTCCGTGAGCAGAGCGCGCACCTGTTGTTGCCGTAGCAGTGCTCCCCCATGTGGTTGATTAAAAGTGCTGACTTGACACGATCTTCTCCCGTACGAGGAGTTATTAGATGTTAGTGAAAACGACAGCTGCATTAGGAAGGAGCTGTGTGAGTGGAACAATAAAGACATTTCATCTTCAAATACGCGCACATCAAACGCCATGGCAACAGTATCTTTAAAGGCGCTGCAGCAGGCTTCAGGAAGTATTATGTACAGAGATCGTATCCCACCCTGGCAGTTAGCGCCAGTGTGTGGGCCACTTGTCATTCTGGAATTATTATAATGTCAAATAATGATGATCAGACAGTATCCACAACATTATATGCAGAATGAAGTTTTTTCATATTTTAGTCAATGAAAGCATGATTTCTGTTTAATCCCTTTGCTCTTAAACCTTGTGTTGAATACTGCGTGTTACAGACTTTGAGATGAGCTTATTTCTCAGTAAGAATGCTACACATACTAATTTTAAGAGGCCTTCACTGCAACCAGCTACTTCAGTCCCAAGCTGCTGCTCTCCATATACCTGTGACAAGAGGCCCTCCTAACAAACCTTTTCAGTGACATATTCCGCCTTCCTGTAAACAGTTAAAGGTGTATCCATTTATGACCTTGTACGTATGTAAATTTAGTGTAAATCCATGTAGAACCAGCCTTCTACAGTACCTTTCTCAGTGCATAAGTAGAGGGAAGGCGCCTTTGTAATGTAACGCATGTGCCCGCTGTCTGTACCTTCACTCTTCTGATATCAGATAAAAACTTCTTCCAACTCTCTGCTTGGTCTGGAATCGCTTCCTTCACAATTACAATCAATGGCAACAAAACTCAGAATCTTTATTAATGGTGACATAACAAGCACCAGGGCTACTCTGAAAACAACATGACAAATGCTCAGATTACCACAGTAAATTGACCAACAACACGACAGTCGAAATAGTCGCATCGACACAGCTAGTCCTGCCTTGTTTAGGCTTTCTCAACTTTTGAACAGCTTTGTATTCATTACTACTGAATGAATGAAACATAACACCAGGTATGTTTTGATGAGGAAACACTGATGCATGGATAAAAGCCCCAAAAGATGAGTTGGGATATACATCTTAAAAATAAACTACAAATCAGGCCTCCCACGTTAAAACATTTTGAAACGTCATATTTTGCTGTAAACAATAGGTGTGTTAGTTTCAGCGTAGTTCTCCTCCCTTCAGATAGATACGAGGCAGTGTCCGCCAATAATCTGACCAGAACTGAAAAAGTGGCTTGGATGAGCAGCCAAACGTCTTCTTTCAAAATATTGCTTAAGTAAATATAGACAATAAACGATAATATTGAAAGTAAAAGCCTAAAGTTAAATCTTGGGGCCTTAGACATCATCTCTCCCCCATCTGTAACTCCATCCTCAGACCCTAAGCAAACAAAGGAAGGAAGAGAACAATAGAGTTAGTCAGGATACCAACAGGTGTGAAAAACACCCATTAAGAGGGATATGAATATGTTAAGTGTGACTCAGGCACAGTGCACACTTATTGTAGTTCAATAGACCTAGCCTACATACAGAAACTGCAAACAATAGCTGTTTTGAGTTTCAGTGTAGTTAGCTCCTCCCTTCAGATAATATAAGGCAGTGTCTACCAGCGATCTGACCCAAAACTGAGAAGCGGCTTGGATGAGCAGCGTCTTCACTCCCATAACTTTTTGTGCAGTTGACAGATTTAACTTTTGGCTTTTACTGTGGATCAGACCTGGACGACTGAGGGATTACACAAACCATAATACTGAAACAAATTTATGCCACTGACAAAATAACCTTAAAGATTATGAACAAAAAACTATTCTAAATCTGCAATATGGTTACAAAAACATGAACTCCAATAAATAAACAGCAGAACGAAACACTTTAGTAGTAAGTATGTATCTATAATTCATTTATTCAACCTTCTAAAGCTCAAATCTTATCGTAGAACAGAAAAATAACAAAATGTTCTCCATTAGTACAAAGAAAAACTTCCCACAATAAATACTGCCCCTCAAAAATGATTGCTGTGATCTGTCACTGAACACTGACAACACATGCGATGCCACAACTCACAAATGACACTGAAGCAATATGCAATTTCATAATAACTATCCCCTGGTTCGACACAAGCAGCCATTTTCAAGCAAAACTAAATCTTTTCTATCTTGAACCCAACAGGTTTCTGATGGATATGTGATCCTACAGTTGAAAGGAATACTTCATTAAGGTACTCACTTGTCTACAGCAGCAAGGACAGTGTAGCACATGGACAGCATCTGTTTTTTTTTTCCATTGAAGGACAATATGGTGTCACAAGAAGAGCCCCCGGTGTCCAGCGTGATTTATTGCAGCTGCTGAGGCAATGTTCTTAGAAGCGGTCTAAAGTATACACTGGCAGATATGGCAAAGGACACATACCACATGAGTTATTATGAAATCTGCTATCCCATCGGTGGTACAAATGTCTACTTGGTACTCAGGAGTCAACATTATGTCTCATGTCTTGCTACGTTTGTGAGAAATTATAGAAATTGGTTTAAGTTTTGGTTCAAACCCTCTTAAGTTGCCTTCAGGATGTAAAGGACTCTAACTTTTTTTTTAAGATAAACGAATCAAAAACAGAAATGGTGGTATTTAGGGATTTATCTGATACCAAAACTTCTCTGGGGTCTTTGAGCTGCTACTGCCATCAGCCTGCCAGAAATCTTGGTGTTGTTTTAGATGGTTCTTTCAGATTTGACCAATAGATCAGCCAGGTAGTCAGATCTGGCTTTACGAACTGCGTTTACTCAGTAAGTTGAAGCCATGCCTGCCTCACACTGACCTGGAGCGTGTCATTCTTGCCTTCATCAGCTGCAGATTAGACGACTGTGACTCTCTGTACTGTGGGTTTGACCAGGGCTCCATCCACCGCTTACAGTTAGCCCAAAATGCTGCAGTGCACATGCTCACGGGCGCCAGGAAATATGAGCACATTTCTTCTGCGTTGGCCCCTCTGCACTGGCTCCCTGTCTGCTTCAGGGTTGACTTTAAGATTCTGTTGATGTTTTTTAAAAGTCTCCATGGGTTGGCCCCTACCTGTCTCTCTGAGCTGTCCATGTTCCCAGTAGAACACTGAGCTCAGCAGACCAGATGATTTTGGATGTTCCAAGGTCCCGGGCAAAAACAAGAGGGGACCGGGCTTTTGTTGTAGGTGGTTCCAGACTCTGGGACAGTCTTCCTCTGTGTATCACAACAGCCCAATCTTTAAATATTTTAAAATCTTTGTTGAAAATGCATTTTTTTGCACTGGCTTTTAACATGAGCTGAGCGTGACTCTTGTTTTGTATTGTATTTGTATTGTTCTATTGTGTTTTTGCATGTTTTGTTTTATAAGACTGCACTTTATATTGCATTTATACAGCACTTCGGGCAGCTGTGGGTGTTTTTAAATGTGCTTCATAAATACATTTGACTTGACTTGACAAACCAAATTTTGAGGCTCCCTGTTATAAGTGCATTTTAGATCATCTTCTTCATGTTAAAAGGTGCACTCATTTATTGGGTGGAGGGTAGGCCACCTGCTTGTCTCAAGTAGATGCCATTGCTTTGTCTGAATGTTCCGCAATGTGATGTTAAACTAACTTTTCCTTCTTACACTGACTAAATTACAGCTGTTTTTATTGCTTAGAAATGCTTTGAAAAACACGACCTGTAACTTGTCCTGATGACAGCGCCTGTTTTTCTTCATGGAGATAGATGCTTTAGGCCATACTGTGGAAAATTCCAGGCAAAGCAATAACATCACCATGGAGACCAAAAGAGAGCGGACCCTCCACAAGACAAGTTACGGTACATAGTGCACTTTTAAACTTTAATCAAGTTTGTCTAATTTGTCCAATCTCTTAAGCAAATAGCTGGTTTTGTTGTAACTACACACATGCATCTAATCCATAAATAAATAAATAGTAATAGTATCAATAGTAATAAATCAAGTAGAAGTATTTTTCTGCTTATTATCTGTGAAATCCCTCAGTCGTCCAGGTCTGATCCATAGCAAAAGAAAATTATAGAATCTGTCAACTGGAGAAAACGTTGTAGGAGTGAAGATGTTTGGCTGCTCATCCAAGCCGCTTCTTCAGTTCTGGTCAGATTACTGCTGGACACTGCCTTATATGTATTTAAAGGGAGGAGATAACTACACCGAAACTAAAAACACCTATTGTTTACAGTTACTGTTTGTGTGTGCAGTCCTACTTAACATAGTCATTTAAGTCCCTAATGAGTGATTTCACACCTATTAGCATCTTGGCTAGCCCTGTTTTCTTTATTTACTTTGGGTCTGAGGATGGAGTTATAGATGGGGAATAGATGATGTCTGAGGCCCCCATTCCTGTTCAAGGAAGGATTGTCTTTCCTAACAAAAATTGCTTCTTTAACTCCCCTCTCAAACCATTTCTTTTCTCTGGCTAAGATCTGTACCTCACTATCTTCAAAGGAGTGGTTAGTGGCTTTGAGATGGAGATGAACAGCAGATTGTGGTTCCGAGGAGCTCTTACAATGGTGTTGGTACATTCTCTTATGGAGTGGCTGTTTAATTTTTCCAATGAAACGCTCACTGCCGTCTTCACTACTCTGAATGGAATAGACCACATTGCTTTGTTTGTGGCTCTGGGTTTTTGTCCTTGGGGTGAACCAGTTTCTGTTTGTTTTTTTCTGCTTATTGCACTCTCATAAATCTCATCAATCTCATGCATCTTGATTTCCCAACTCTGGAATGTTGGTTTGAAATGAAAAGCAAAAGCCTCTCATGAACATACGCGTTTCCTTCTGTGATTAAAACAGTGATCATAAAAATACACCATTTGTTTGACTCAATCTTTTTTAAAGCAAATTTGACTTGATTTTCTGCCATGTGTTGTTGTGTTGAATTGGGGCCTGTTTGAGATGAAAAGAGGTGCAGCGGAGCCTGTCTGACATGATGATGGAGGCAGGCAGGAGCACAGGTGTGGGGCTGGCAGAATAGTTAGAGGAAAAAAATCCCCCTGACAGCCTCAACTATTGTGTAACATCTCAGTAAATGTCACCACAAAAAAGATGTAGTGCTTTTTAACAATCGCACGCAGGTAATAAGTGGAGACAACATAAATGAGGTGTAAAGGTTAAAAGAATGAGCACAATATGATGCATGGTCTTCAGGGACAAAGTGGCAAACAAAGCGGATGGCCCTCGGTGAATACTAATTACACTGTGTCCCTATTTAGCCACAGTTGGGAATGACCTACCTAACGGGAAATGACAAAAACTTAAATAATTTCAATTTCAAAACCAAACTATGACATATGTGCTGTTGATGTTTATTTATTTACATTTTTGTATGACTGTGGTAGGACCAGACCATGTAAGTTTAGAGGTCATCGTTATAACATCCACGTTTACAGGATTTTAGCTCTGATACGAATCATACGGATACTCCTTTAAATCTATTGTATAGAAGTCAACTAAAGAAATTATTAGTTGACTGCAGCCATGTCCTACCAATCAAATAGTCAAGTTAAAGGGGGCGTGGCAAAAGCTCTAAGTACGTATCTCTCTGTATCTGAGCCAAACTGCACTCAAGACTACACCTGCACGGGAGTTCATGCAAAAAACAAGTATTTATGCCGACAAAAACAATAGGAAACAATATGTAAAGACAGATTAAACTTGTGAATCATGAGGTGTCTTTTGCATATAAATACCAAAAAATACCAAATCTTCAACTAACTCACTCACCAACCTCTCCTTTCTGTTGTTTTTCTGAACATATACAATTAGAAATACATTTCAAATGTTTATGATATTTGGGGACCATTCTTACTTTTCAGAGGATGGGCAGACTCCACAAATTCGACGTAATTATGTAAATATACATAATGTGGTGATATAAACGTATGTGTGTTTGTGTGTGTGAGTGTGTGTGTGTGTGAGTGTGTGTGTGTGTGTGTGTGTGTGTGCGTTTTTGTGTGTGCATGTGTGTGTGTGCGTGTGTGTGCGTGTGTGTGTGTGTGTGTATATTGATCTTATATGTTATCATTATTACTTTATTTTTGCTATTTTTTGTTTATTTTATTTATTTATTATCATTATCTTCTTTAATTGATAAATATGGGCGTTATTATTTGTATGTTTTTGGTTGTTGTCACTAGGGGGCGATTTGTGGGAGAGCTGAAGGGTTACATGTGTTTCTTTTTTGTGTTTATTTATGTACTTATTTTATTAAGGTGTATAATGAAAACCAAAAGAAACACATTGATGGAAAACTGTGAATCAGCTTCACGGGGCATTCATAATATTTGGGTAGAGGAATTACGTTTCTCATATCAAGCGACTTCTTTGGTATGTGAAATATTAAAATGATTTTATATTTTTCTTTTACTATGGATCGTACCTGGACGACTGAGGGATTACACAGACAATAAAAATGCATTAAACAAAAAAAGATATAAATACATAAAATTTAAAAAAAGTGTATTAGTTTAGTTAGTATTTTTGAGCCATAAAAACCCCAGTAATTAAATAAATGCAAAATAGACACATTTATTTATTTATTTATTTAT